>PGSH02003680.1:0-65498 GCA_002915635.3 Ambystoma mexicanum
TGATGAAGTATTAGCTTCTTTTACTCTCTTTGGAGGATTTGCAGTAGATCCTGTTGCATTTCTGTTTGAATTAGTTTTCTTTTACAACGTTTTGCTTTTTGTGGAACAGGATAGGTTTTTAGATGGGGGTGTAGAGTGAACGCAGTCCATTGTATTCTAGAATGCAAGGAATATCAGCATTTACTTTACTTGCATCAAAGTTGATTAGAAATAGCCTGTCAAGTGTACGTAAGCGTGATAGTGCTACATAGCTCATGCCTTCTTTAAAGACTGTGCTACCAATATCTATCAATGCTTTATCTAGGGTAAGACCTTGTGATTTGTGAATGGTGACTGCGTATGCTAGAGTTAGAGAAAATTGTTCTCTGCGTACATACATGTCTTTGAAAAGAAGGAATCGGGCTGTTGAGCGTCCTATCCTTTTAACTTCTGATAGTTTGTCAAAGAGAATATTGACAAACTGAATGTTGTTGTCACGTGGGTATGTTTGAAAGCCAACAACTGTACCAAGTGCTCCATTAACTAGTCCTTGCTCCACGTCAAGGTTACGTTTAAGCATTACTCTACAGTTTAAAGATAATTTTAATATTTTCTCCAAACCAGCTGTGTTGGAGATAGAGTTTTCTAAGGTATTTAGTCTTGTTGTGGCTTGTTGACACATGGGTAGTGTCATACCATGTACGTCCAGTTGTCTGTGGAGCAAATTTCAATTATTGGTTGCATTTCTTTTTTCAACATTGTTTCATTGAATTGGAACAGCTTGCAAGAGTTGGCATCAAGGACATACAATTGACATTTTGTGTGCTAATTGTTCCATGACATCAGTAGCACATGAGTTATGGCCATAAGAGTGCATGGATGTGCCTGTTTTAATATGATTGTGCTTCTGAGATAGTACACCAACTCTAAACTTTTTAAAATGTTGGCATATGAGGTCTGCAGATTGGCGCATGTTTTCTGTTAATTCTCTGTATTGAAATGTTGCCAAAGGTTGACATTTCTATGCCAAAGTTTTATGGCAGAGTTTGTGCCCTAAGGTTTTAAAAATAGGTTCACCTTTCACTGGTGTCAATTGAAGAAGATCTCCGAAAAAAATAATGTGTTTTCCTCCAAAGAGCTCTTCGTAGTCTGTTTTGAGGACCTCTTGTAATCTGAAGGTGAATCAAAGCCAACATTAGGTTGGAGACCATGCTCACCTCATCTATTAGTAGCATTTTCATTTGTTTGAAAACTCTGCGTAGTTCCATTGCAGCTTCTGTAGAAAGTTTGTAATAGTCTAATTTGTTTTGGTGTTCTACTGGAAGGAGTAGTAATCGGTGTAAAGTGACACCACCTATGTTGTAGGCAGCTAAACCTGTGGGGCAGTTACAACAGCTGACAGTTTGTTGTTTGTCAATTGTTGAAGGAACTTGCTGATGATTTTGATTAAGAATGTTTTGCCAGAACCAGCTTCACCACTGACGTACAGTAGTATAGGTTTGTAATTTTGGCAGGTGCATTCTTATTTTCATGTTGTACACCATGTGCAATTTGTTTTGTTACTTCTTGAAAAATGCTACTTTGCTCATTGTTAGTTTTGATTGTAGTATAGTTAAGTCTTCCTTATCTTCATACTGACACATTCTGTCATATGGCTAATTCTGCCTCATTTGCTATTAGTGGCTGTCCCAGTGGTTCTTGGCTTCCTGTTACAGAAGGTTGACTACTGTCAGGAGTGTCCTTATCTAGTTGGGCCTGGAGTTCTTCTTCGTGTTGCTGTTCATTGTGCAACATTGTTTGGTACTGTGTAAAGTTTACGTCTGTTATAGTGCTTCATTTGCTTTGAAAGCGTCTTCATAGGAGTCATATGTATCCAGTAACTCTTCTTCTTTTCTCCATGGTTTAAAAGTTGTAGCAGGGACATGTAATACAGTTCTTTATGTTGAGGAGTTTTTAATGACAATTTGATATGATTAATTAAGCTTTGTTTGGTAAGTTTCACTAAGCTGCCTTCACAATTTACCACTCTGTATCTACCTTTCTTTCATCTGGTTTAACATTATTTTGTATGTGAAGTTTGGGCTACGTGGTAGAGACACATGGTTTCCAAAGTGGTACTCCTGTTTGGGTAGTATGTGTCTAGTAAATTGTTTTTCAAAATGTCTTGGCTGTTGGGATCATTTTTGGCTATTGTTTCTATGTCCTCATATGATTTGAGAACTCTTTTTCTAGATTTAGCAGGACCAAGACTTAGCCATACTATATTTTCAGATTTTCCATACAAGGCAGTACCGGTTAAACGGTCTGCAGCTTCATAGCAGCCACATTCTCTATGAGAGAGCATTTTATGCCTAAGCTGTACAATTTCTGTGACAGTGTTTTGTCAGATGATATGTCATCCCAGAGGTCTTGAAGCTCTGTTTTTCTGCTTTGGTTAAGTAGGCTGTGACATATCGTGCAACTGCAGTGGAATTGTCTGCAATGTACTGCACATCTATGTTTGCATTCCATAGGAGGGGCAATGATTGCATTGTAATCATTGATGTATTTTGATTCTTCTGTTCTTTTTATGTAATATGTGTTCTTAGGTGATTTACCTTTGACACTATGTCTAACTGAAGACATGAAGTTGTTTACTTGACCTGTTGTTGAAACTGGTCTAGGGAAACCAAAGCAGCATTTGGTGTAGTATTTCCCTTTGTTTTTATATTGCGACGACAATATTTCCCACATTTGTGTCTTTGAAATTGTAAAATGTGTGCATGAAGGTCACTATGTGTTGTTTGTGAAGGGATTTCACAAGTGACATATTTTTGGATGAACTGCAAAACAGTGGCATCACTGTCCTGACCAAATTTAGGAGCATCTTTAATCCATAATAGCATGTGGATGTGTGGTGCTCCTCTGGCTTGGTATTCTTTTCTCCAAAAGAAGTGTTGAACTTCTCCAAGGGGAGGAACAGTCTTATTACAAATAAAGTGTAGCATAGCAATGAAGCGATGATGGAAATATCTTGATACATTTACAGGATCTAGAGAGCAGAGTTCTCCTGGTGTTTGTATATCTATGTTTGTTTTGTTTTTGTTTGCTATGCGTAGGAAATCATGTAAATCTTCCCATGCATATTCTGCACAACTTAATGTTACAAACCAAGTGGGTGGGCCAAGGTTTCTTATCATACAGCGTACACTCCTGTCATCGGAACCAGTATTCTTTGTACCACGCATGTTTGCTAAAAGATTGTAATACTGACGCTAAAACCTCATCTTTTCTTGCACTTTTGTAATAATTGCGTAGCTGACATATTTGAAAATGGACCTGATTTAATGTGTGCAACTCCGTAACATAGAGTTGCTAGTTCACTTTCAAAGAGTAGGTGGAATATGTATTCCACATTTTGTCTAAATCTGGGATCTTCAGAATACATCCGTAATGAGCGGTATTCTGATGCTGATATTCTGAATAGGTCTATCATCATACCTTCCTCCTTTTCCAGTAGGAAAGAGTAGAGGAAAGGCACGTGCTTCTATACTTTTTTCCCATATGCTGATTGGAGATCCTTTGGCTTGTCGCATTTGGTACGTTTCCAGTGCATCATCTATAGTGTCTTTAGAGTTTGAAGGATGAATTGTATAATGGTCTAAAATATTGGATTCTGTAGCAGGATTTAGAAGTTCAAATTGACCAGTTTCTGGTGACTCTTGAATTATTTCAATGGTTTCTCTAAGGTTTTCTTCAATATTAATTTCTTTGTAGTATTCATTGTTGTCTTTTAGATATTGCAGGGCTTGTCTAACTTTATGTAAGTCTACAAGTTGTTGCCAAATTTTTTGTCTTTTGTAGGTACGCCATTTACTAAGACAATTAAAGATTGATCTATTGGCCGTTGCACTCCTAGAGTGTGTACATTTTCTGTGAGATCTAATGGTAAATAAACTACTTTGCCACAAATGCCTTTGACTAATTCAGAGGGAGGTAATTTGCTGTTTTTGGTTGGAGGCGTATTATTGCTTGAAATGGGTGCACTGTTTGAATTATGATGCTTTCATATAAATTTAGTTGTTGCAGGGGTTTTGGTAGTGGGAATAATTCCAAGTTATTTGTGATAGCATGTGAAGGTGTTTGGTTGTTGTCAAGTTTTGCAGTGCAGTAATTGCAAAGTATTAAGGGGTCAG
Source organism: Ambystoma mexicanum (assembly GCA_002915635.3). NCBI lineage: Eukaryota > Metazoa > Chordata > Amphibia > Caudata > Ambystomatidae > Ambystoma > Ambystoma mexicanum. The sequence goes on from PGSH02003680.1 coordinate 4,155, forward strand.
TAATGTATTTGTTTTCTGCTATAAGGTAGAGAGCTAATTGGAACCATTTGAATCTTCATTGTCTTCTATTTTGTATGTTATGTCTATAGTTTTTGTGGTACTTTTATAAAAAATTCTAGCGGCAACATACACATACATGGTTTGGTACTTCAGCTGATGTACTTTTAAATTTTAGTATTTCTTTTTTGTATGTGTTTAATAGAAGGTCTATTTGTACAAGTAGTTGCTAGTTGTTGTACATCTATTTATTTTGTAAGTGGCTTTCAATTCCAAAATATTTTCTGGATATGGTCTATTTCTTCGAGTAGTTGTTGGCTGTACCATGTAGAAGATTGTTATTAAGTTGGCTAGTGCTAAAGCAGGACTTTTAGCATAGTAGAGTTTTGGACTAGATTTCTTATAGTTGAATGATGTGTTGATATCATTTTGATATGATGGAAGGTGCTTTTGCAAATAGGTCCTGAAATGCAGGCTAATGAATGTCCTTGTAGTCCTGTGTATTTGCGCACTGGACAGGCATCCATATTTTGTAGTAGTTTCATTTTGAATTTGTCTTTGCTTTTACATACTGATTGAGGAACTGGCGTAAAGATTTGAAAGATTTTTTGGCAATGTTACACATTGATGTGCACGGCATTTGTAGACTGGACGTTTTGGTTCAGTAGATTGGGAGGTGATCCTGAGTTTTCTGGGGATATTTTTGTGAGCAGAGTTTCTTGTTCCATAATGGTGTTATTAGTTTTTCATACCCTCGTCCACTGCTATGTATGGCAATTGGGTTTGTTTGCTTTTGTTTATATGCTTCTTCATTAAAATATGGTTCTGTGGTCGTGGTGTGACTCCATTCACCTCCACAGATGTTTAAGAAGCTATTTTTGGTGATATTCCGTTTATTGAGAAGTCTTTTTGTAGTTTAGTAGTTAGTTTTGTTAGTGGTTTCATCCTGTTTAAAACTAAAATAAATAACTTCCTTTTGAGAAGGATTGCACTGTCTATGAGAGCTTCTAGGATTAATTTTCTACGGTAGGTTTTAAGGGTTGTGCATGATTTCTCTCCTGTTTTTAAAAGGTTCTGAAGGACTCTGTGGCGGAACATTTTTTGTAAAACATTTTTTGGTATGCTTACTTGCCACTACATCAAGATTTATAGGTCCAGTGTTAGCAGTAGTGGTAGTTGAAGTCTTGTTAATCACTTTCTGTTTGGTTTTACATTTTGATAGAGGAGGGAAAGTTTCTGTACTGGAAGCTTGTTTTGTTTTGCTTAATGACTGTATTAGCTGTTTTGTTTGAACTTTTTGTACAAATCTGCTAGAGATGGATGCTTATTTTGGACACTTTTATTTTGATTTGCTCTACTTCTGCGTTGCTTTCTACGGAGTTGCTTTTTGGTAGGCATTCTTTGGGGTCTGTTGGAGAAAAAAAAGAAAGTGTGGGTTGGGCTGTTGTGCAGTGTATGCGTGCTTTGTGCATGAGTGTCTGAGTATGATGGTAAGTATGATTGTGGAGGTGTGTGATTGTGCAATGGGCAGCTACATCAAGTTGGGAAGGCTATTCTTGTATTTGTGTGTTACTATACTGGGCTTCAGATGACAATATAAAGTATGTAGCTGGCAAGGGGAAGCACTAATACTACATCTAATGGTAAAGGGTTAATATATTTGTTTCTTCTACAACACTAAAATGCTAGTGTGTTTGAGTAACAGTTAGAACATTATGTTAGTTTTGTACTTACTTTTTGTATGGAAAGAGTAGGTTTCTTCTAAGTCCTTGTTCGTACTTCAGACGCTGCTGCTTTTCAGGAGACTGGTGTTCACTGAAAGTGTAAAAGAAAGAAGTTAGTGCATATGTGTGTTTATAGCACTTTTGTTAATGTAGACATTGTTTTGCACTTTTCTTTGCCTATGTGCATCCTGTATATTTTATTTAGAATCTGTTAGTTGAATATGTTTTTCAAATGAGTATAATAGTAAACGTATAGAGCACACTTTTTTTTTATGTTATGTTAATGGATGTTAAGAGATAGAAGAAATAATCATATGCATTTGTGCTATTTTTACAGGGTAAATGGCAGAGATTGTACATAAAAGCATTCAATGTATGCCTTTGTGAAGGTGTGGGTAATAAAGCAGAAGGATTTGATATAGAGGCAGTGGTGTTGTTTGATCTGGGAGCCTTTCTAATGATATTGTCTGTGTGTGTGCTTGAATGAAGATGTATGTACTCATCCTGGCTGTGTGTAATTTTATAACACACTGGACAGTCTTTTTCATAATTATACTGTTATTTTTCACATCTTATAATATGAAACAATATTTTATAGATAGGTGTGTGTGTAAACAAAATTTGGAGAGCTGAAAGCTTTGCAAGTGACACTTCATCATAGCAGATGGGAGAAATGACAGTAAGTTCATTTTACAGTTTATACAGGGTCAGTGGCATTTACTCTGTTCATATTTTTATTTATTTTGTTTTACATTTTTAAAGCGCTTACACAGCCCACGGGCATCGAGGCGCTGATACAGGAATTGTTGTTTTTAGTTGCGTAATTATTTTGTCTTAGTTGCGTATTTATAATGCGCTTAAACACCCAGAGGTTTCTAAGTGCGGACCCGGGGATCGAATCTGTGTTGCTTTGTGTCGTCTTGCTTTCAAGCGCACATGTGCCGCTGAGCTATGCTCCCGGGATGTATTGTATTTCTAGAAGAGGTGTACATGTACTGTGTAGAAAATATTCATACCTGTAGTCTGTGTTCTTGCATGTGGATGTGCTTGAATCTGCAAGTGGAAATCTTGGGAAGTTTTATAGTAGTTGTTGCTGTAGGTCCTTTGCAGTGACAGCCGAATTGTACTGAGAGTGATCAATAGTACATCTAAAGTGCTGATCTGTGATGACAGAGTTAGATGTAGAGTTCTTGGATGTGATTTGTGGATGATTGTGTGACTGCTTAACAGTAGCCAATGAGGAAATGGTGCAGAGAGTGCAGTGGAAAGGGTAGAAGGGCTGCCCTAGTGTTACTACGGCGCTCCGCGGACAGCGCGGCTGTTCGCAGACAGGACATGCTACATCTGGGGTTTCCGAGCATGAAGTGGGAGTGTATTTTGAGGATTAGCCAATCAGGTATTGAGGTTCTGCTTCGTATTGAGAGAGGCTGTGTGTAGTGAAGATGGCGGAGGTGCAGAAAGTCAGGGTGTTGGTGGTTGGAGATATGTTTGTGAATGGTTTGGAGCAGTATGCAAAATCTAGGAATGTGGCTAACCATTTTGACACAAAAGGAGTGGATGTGGTGTGGAGCACTGTGCCTGATTTGAATTTGCAGGCAATTCTAGTAGTTTGTCAGGATGTGGCTAGGTTTCATAGTCCAAATGTAGTTGTCCTACACTGTGGTGCTGTGCATTTGGGCTATGTTAGTGGCCCTACTTTGTTGCAAGAGCTGAAAATTTTGGGTTCAAGCAATCATGAAAGTCCTTCCAGATGTCTGTTTTTTGTCCTCAGCAAAATGTTGCTAGGTGCTTAGTCAACCGAGGCATGTTTGGTTTTATGACTAGATCGGGCATGTTGTTTTGCAACAATGACAACATTGACTCTGGTAATGTTGATTACTTTAAAGAAGATGGCATTTCTTTATCTTTTATGGGAAATGCCATGCTGTTTTGGAACATAAGGGTTGCTTTGGAGAAGCTAATGTGAAGATTTTTGGAGGAAATAAGAAAAAAAAAAATAGAAAATAAAAGGTGTTTCTGAAGCATCTGCAAAAAAAAAAAGGCTCTTTTCAGAGCCAACCTCAAAGGGGAAATGGGGCACACTATTTAAATTTTCATCCCCCACGCTCAGATTTTTCGATTTGTCGCGGACAGCGCGTATTACATACAGGGATTTTGGGGTTGAGTGGCATGCAAATGAAACTGAGCAGAGCAAGGGATTGGTCAATAAGGTTTACTGGTGTGTGTGTAAGGAGAGATTTGTCAGTAGGTCTTTCCTGAGAGAAGAGATAGCTATGGCTGTGTGTTTCAGAAAGCAGATTGTTTGGATTTTGGGAGATTAGTGGATAAATTGGTTGGAGGTGCATGCAGATCGCTGTGGAGTGGCTGCTCTTGGAAGTGCACTGGCATGGAGTGCGTGGAATGAAGTGGGTGGATTTGGTACCTCTCTGTGCTCTTTGGTGACACAGCGTCATCCAGACATTATTATTATTCATTGTGGAGGGAACAGTTTAGGACATGTGTCTGGAATCTCTTTGCAATTTGCAATGAAAGAAGGACTTGGGAAAGTCATGGACATGTATCCAAACTCCAGAGTAATTTTTTCCCGTATTGCGCAGAGACAAATGTGGCTGCGTTCTTTTCATTTGGTCCACAAATGGAGAAAGCAAGGTGCAATGTTAACAAGGCTGTTGTGCCTTTTTGAGAGATGTTGGTATGTCCTCTTTTCAGAATGAAAACATTGTTTTGTAGCACACACATTTTTCGCAGAGATGGAGTACATCTTACTTATGCCGGCAATCAGATTTTTCTGCGAAATATACAAAATGCATTGCAACCTTTTTTGGAATTACAGCAATCCATTTTGCAGTAGGTGTTGACCATTTGAAGTTTCGAAACAAAAAAAAAACACAAAAAGGCTCTTTTCAGAGCCACCACTTCCTCCCAGAGAAAAGGCAATGGTTGTGCAGGGCAGCACTGCACAGTTTAGAACTGTGAAAAGGCGGCTCTAAAAAGAGCCTTTTTTTGTTTTTGTTGTTTTATATTTTTGTTGTTTTTAAACACGACACACAAGAAAGGAGGGAAAGGAGGGTAAGGAAGGGACACCAACCACAGGGATAAGAAAGGGCAGGTGGAGAGAGGAAGATGTAGGGTGGGCCTTATTCAGGTAGGTAGCAGACCTTCTCATGCTCCTTGACCGCAGTCTCGAAAGCAGTCCGAAGGTTCTCCCCCTGCAGAGTACTGCGTCGCAGTACATGCACAATATTGTGACCCTCGAAAGGAAAGGGTCAACAGCATCATGAATGGCCTGTGAGGCAGCTGGAGGGATGCACTGTCCCACAGGAGTGTCTTTTGTGGTGACAGGAGTGGAAACGGAGAATGCTGCAGAGGAACTCAACCTACTACGTTTATCGCAAGGTACAACCTTACGAATAGCCCCACTGTGGAATGACTTTAGGTGTCGCTTCATTCATGTAGTACCAAAGCTATATGAACCAGGCTTGCCACTACTTAGCACCATGTGGCACTGAGTGCAGATCACCTTTTTGCTTGAGCTTTTGACTTTCCATCAATGGTGGTAAATAACTTCCACACCCAAGACTCAAAGCGAGTGCTAGAGAGAGCCCAGTAATGAATTGGTGAGTGTCAGTAGGCATCTTACGTATGGGAGGTGCCGCCTAACAACACAGCTCCATCATCTATGAACATCAAAAAGGCACTAACAGAGCGACGCAAACACGTACTGCATTCCTCTCAATAAAAACATACAAGCCAGCTTGAACAAAATTTGGTTACCAGGATGGTCCCCAAACTCATGGAGGTAAGAAGCATATGCAATACAATACGGGTCGCAGTATCTAGGGTCTGACTATTTTCAATCTAGCCCTCTACATAAGCTATGTCGTATCTAGCAATTAGCGTCTGGCTGCAGACTAGCTCCTTTAAAGATTACGGTTGCTCTGTAAAAGTCAACGGACAGATCGCTGCTTGCATGTTTAGTTCACTTTTAGTAAATCCAGATGCTAGATGATATTCAGTCCTTCCACGGCATATGTTTATTTAAGCACTTAACGTCTTGCTGCATGTTTATACAGATAAGCCCCGTTTAACACACGGCTGCCCTAAATGTAATACACAGCCACACTGCTGGCCGCACATTTATTTTGTCAAGTAACTGCACAGTGGCCGCATGCATTAATAAGAGCTTATTCGATCACTTAACCCTTGTGAGAACGGTTGGTTGATACACAGGGGAACACGCACAAACTAAACAAGAAAAGCTGTATTAACGTTGTTGAAGCGTTTTTGACTGTCACAACACGGCACTATGATATGAGTATTGACTCACATATTCCTTGAAATAGGTTTGGGAAGGTGATTATTAGGCCAACCACTGGCCAGGAGTGACACCAGATTGGGCTCAACAACTGATCTAAACGAGTAAACAAACTGGGGTGAGTAGTATGGAGCCCTAAAGTCTATATCATTTGTAGAATTGTCTAAGTGTCTACTAGGTTCCATTCCTTTAGAGAATAAGTATCTACCCATTACTTGTTTCTATACATAGATATTATCCTAAAAAGAAGACCGGGGGAGCGCTGTTAGAACAAGCTTACTCCGAAGGGGCCCTTGAATACATACAGCTGCCCACAGAGATTGACATAAGAGGAGGTAAGCATTCCTCTTCCTGTGTCACTAAACTAGAGGAAACAATGCCTGTAGACAAACACAATATTGATAGTTGCACCTTTTACATATACCCCCTTTTATGGAACAGAAGACTGAAGAGGCTTACAGTCCCAGAGTCAGAATTGAGACGCCCCTGAGACGCCTTCCATAAAGTGAATGAAGGAGCATAAAGTGAATGAAGGAGCACAAGACAATCATTGACAAGAATGTCTTTTTTATGAAACTTTTCCCTGCATTACTAAGAGACACAGGGAAGTCCTGAAGAAAGCGGAGAGCGGGTCCATATCCGCTGAAACCGGTAGACAAGAAGTGGCTTGGCCTGACGAACCAATCCCCAGAACCCATATAAAGAAAGAAATGGGCCTGTAGTTCTATTATGTCATTTTATCTATTTTCCAATGTCCCAAGCACTATGAATAAGACATTGAGATGTTCATGGAAGAACTAACCTTCACATGTTTAGTTGTTTTTATTAAAAGATTGTGATAAGCCACACTCAATGGGAACAATAACATTAAAATAACTACATTGATTTCCATCATCAGTGTGCACTTCGATTTTAGAAATTGAGGAAAGTAATTAGAGAGGATAGGGCGAGCTCTTTTCTATCCCCTAACCCTTTGTAGGCGATACAGCAGCGCACGACTAGGGCGAGAACACCCACTGTAGGGATAGGAAGAGCTCTTTATAGGGACAACGAGTTATCTATAGGGAACTGAGTTTGAGGAATAACTTTGAATAAAGATATTCTGTCTCTTTTGTGTTATAACAGTATGGGTGGAGACAGGATTGTCTACCCAGTGACTTTATTTGTGATTACATTTTCTTCTAGCGGCTAACCACCGCGAGCCAGTGTATCATTTAAGAACACTTTAAAAGTTAAATCAAAGTAGAAGGGACTGCAATATTGATTGTCTACAAGTACACATCGTGCAGTTTCTTCTACACACATCATTCAGTTGAAATGGCAGAAGCCACCTATTTAGCATATGCGGAGGAATTAGTGGAGGGAATTCTAGCAAACCCATCCATATTAGGAGCCGACCAACAGACAGCCCTACAACAAAAGGGTGATGAGTGGAATGAACTGGAAATCCTCAGGAAAAAACTGATTAGAACCGAGCTCCATGGAGCAATGATGACAGAATACCTCAGAGCACATATAGCACCTAACGGACTAATCATTAGGATTGAACCACAAATTATTCTTGACCAGATCCAGTTTAGAAAAGACTGGAGTTTCATTGCCAACAAATGCACTAGGGACTGGTTAATCCTCATCATCAATACTGCAAAATCAGTCTCGGAAAAATAATGAATGAAATCATCCTCAAACAAGATGCCCTGGCAGCTAAAATGATTGTGGGTAGTTATCTAAAAAGTATGGAAGCATTGGATGCAACCATAAAAGAATTCAAAGAACTTAACCTAAACAAGAAAATCATAAAACTAAAAAAAAGTCATTGTTGTGTTCACGCATGAGAAAAAATATCCATACATCACTGACCAGTACTATGAAGAAGATAAAAACAGCAATCAGACTACTGGTAACACACAACCACCAGGACGTCAATATCCAAGGAAAAATAGACCAAAACCGAACAATTGGAACTTTTCCAGTGGAAGTTCAGATGAGGACATGAATAGACCAGCAAGAAACCTGCGGTTTGAAGACCAGGAGCAGAACAGACGGGGTAATGCCCAGGGTTTTCAACAACCGCGAGGCAGAGGCAAAACGAGAGGATGGTGGCAGGACCAGTCACCCATGGTCACACGCAACAGAGGCAGAGGGTGGTACGAACAGAACGCATGCGGCATGTAAACCACAGGAGGAGTAGAAATATAAACCTGACACTGATGAAAGAATCTCTAGTGGTTAACCTTTCCAACATCACACTTACCTCTGAAGAGCTTGGGGTATTACAAAAAGGATTATCATTTGTACCAACCATGAAACATGACTCTTTCCAGGTCAGAAAAGAACTAACGCAACTCATGAGAAAAGTTCGTCTGAAACACTTTTTCGCGAACAATACCACCACATCTACACAAGATATAACCGGACTGCGCAATAAATCTACATTCTACCCCCCTCCCAATGCTATTACACCTGAATCCATCATGTTTGAGAAAACAATATTGAAGAAAATTGAAAAAAATGAATCAGAGGACCACACGCCATTCTACAATCTGAGCAAAATTTTACAGAAGGCACTTAAAGGCTTACAGAATAACCAGGAAATCATAATCAAATCTGCAGACAAGGGAGGTGCAATTGTGGTGATGAGGACAGACGATTATAACAACATGGTCAACACCTTGGTGGAGGACAGAAACACCTATAGACAACTTGGCACGGACCCAACTAGTACCCTTAAGAATCTGATTGACCCTATAATTGAGGAAGCAGTCTCAGAAGGCCACATCAGTACTAAAGAAGCAGAATTCCTGTGTCCTAAATTTCCCAGATGCCCAGCGTTCTACACTTTACCTAAAAAACACAAGGGCACCGCACCAATACCAGGAAGACCCATTGTCTCAGGAATAGGTTCGATCTTAGAACCGCTGTCACAATTTGTGGATTTCTTTCTCAAAGATGAGGTTGTAGCTATGAAATCTTACACAAAAGATACGACAGCTGTTCTTCTACACCTTGAGTCCCTCACCCTATCAAATGAGGACATCTTTATAGTGACAATGGACATTGAGTCACTGTATTCAAAAATACCTCAACGTGAAACATTGAAAGTTGTTGAAAAGATACTAAGAGCCACCCTACCGCCCATTGAAATACCCATTAATTTCATCATGCAACTTGCAGAATTGGCACTAACTAAAAACAATTTTTTGGTTGACCAACGATTTTTTGAACAAACTGCAGGAACAGCAATGGGAGCAACGTTTGCGCCATCCCTAGCCAATTTATATGTCGCTGATTTTGAAGAACGACACATATATGATCAATTTAATCCATATGCACAGAATATCTTGAGCTGGTGACGATATATAGACAACATACTCATGTTTTTTGCAGGGACTGAAACAACTCTAAAAGAATTCCTGATTTGGCTGAATGGCGTTAATCCATATCTTAAATTCACCTCGGAATAAGGTAAAAACACCGCAACTTTTCTGGATCTGAAACTGACCAGAAAAGGAAATAGGGTGGAAACCACAATTTTTCAAAAAACCACGGATAGGAATTCGTTACTAGATTTCACCAGTTTTCATCAAAGAACTTTACGCGAAAAACCAAGCGTTTGGCCAGTTTCTCAGATTCAGACAAAATTGCACAACCGGGCAGGAATTCGATATACAAGCAGACAAATTAAGTCATTGCCTAAGAGAAAGGAACTACCCGACAAGGGCAATACGGCACGCAAGAAAAAGAGCACGCAATGTACCCAGAGAAATCACACTTGCCCAACACCCCAAGAAATCCAGATAGAAATCCGTCTTAGTCACTCACCCGTGGTAAACAGGATTAAAAAGGAAATTACGAGACATTGGTATCTCCTCAATGTTGGAGAAACTAAGTTAAGTACTCCCCTATTTGCAGTAAAAAGAAGGAGGAACATAAGAGACAGCCTTGTACATACCTATAAGGAATTACCCAAAAATGATAACCAACCATGCCTCTGGCAACATTACAAAAGCCACAGGACATACACCCTGTGGGGTTTGTTCTGTATGTCCATTTACAAAACAATCGACATCTATCGATATAGGATGGAACATGCCCTGGGAGCAAAGAACCTTCACTAATTGCAATACCACCCACGTAATATATCTCATTCAATGCCCCTGTGCTAAGAAATACGTGGGGATGACTACATGACCAGTAAGAGTTAGAAACTGTGAACACAGATCTAACATCAGATGTAAGAGACTCACAGCTCCACTGGTTGAACATTATATGCTCAAAAAACATTCAGAGAATGATATGATTTGGACTATTCTTGAAAAAGTAATGGTTCCAAGACGTGGAGGGAACATTGGGGCCATACTACTCAGATGGGAACAACAATGGATTTTCAGATTGAACAGTCACCGGGTCGGATTAAATGAAGAAATATGCTGGCAGACCCTAGCGGTCCTATAAAATCTTGGGAATCGAGTTACTTCTAAAAAGTGGAACATATGTATATCCTCATCATTACGGTACACACAGCAACACATATGATCAAGATGTGCATTGCTTGATTTATTATGGAATACATCCACAATTTACCCTCTATTACATCATCAACCACGATACATATTATGATATACACAGGCTTCATACTCTAGATCCAATACTTATGGTGTTTGGAATATAGTTCTCAATAACTATGAAATGCGTAATAGCTCTGCAGGTACGCGTCACATGAAACGACTACTATGCCCCACGGGCAGAGAGAGTCCAGTAATGAATTGGTGAGTGGCGGTAGGCATCTTACGTATGGGAGGTGCCGCCTATCAACACAGCTCCATCATCTATGAACATCAAAAAGGGACTAACCGAGCAACGCAATCACATACTGCACTCCTCCCAATATAAACATAAGACTCCCAAGATGGCGCGTTACACGTCGGCTTGAACAAAATTCAGTTACCAGGATGGTCCCCAAACTCATGGAGGTAAGAAGCATATGCAATACAATACGGGTCGCAGTATCTAGGGTCTGACTATTTTCAATCTAGCCCTCTACATAAGCTATGTCGTATCTAGCAATTAGCGTCTGGCTGCAGACGAGCTTCTTTAAAGATTACGGTCGCTCTATAAAAGTCAACAGACAGATTCGCTGCTGTAACAATAGCATTAAAATAAACTACATTGATTTCCATTATACAGAGTGCACTTCGCTTTTAGAACTTTAACTGTAAAACACCTTGGATTGCTCAAAAAGCATTTTTTATGATTTCATTATAGTAGGCAACATAAACATAATGTCCCTTTAAAAAAGTTTTTTCACTGAATATAAATATGCATGTGTTGTGTGCACAGTGCATGTGGGTGGTGTTTGTGAGTCTCAGTGTGCGGTGCATGTGTGTGTTGTGTCTGTGTGATTGAATGAGAATGCAATGTGAGTGTTTGTATGTTCTGGTGCACAGTCAATGCATGGAGAATGAAGTGTGTGATTGTTATGCTGTGTCCTCTGAGTGTGCGTATGAGAGTCAGAAAAGGTCATACTCAGGTCTGACTGGGTGAATGAGTATGAATGGTTATTATGAGTGTGTGTCTATGCAATAGGTGCTGGGGTCTGAGTGGGCAGGCCGCATGTATGACATTTTCTTTAAGGGTATCTATGATAAAGCAAGCATGCTCATTGTTATTAAATTCCTAGATAGTATTTTGGCACAGCCATTCTCTAGCCATTCTTACAGTTTTAGGATGACATTTTTTACAGGGCACCCATGATAAAGCAAACATGATACGTTTAATTATGTGGCCAGACTAACATTTGGTGCAGCCAGTCTCTTGCCATTCTTACTTTGGCATGATGACAATTTTTAATGGGCATCTATGATGAAGTAAGCATGATACATGTTATTATGTCGTGAGATTGGCATTTTGGTGCAGCCAGTCTAGTATGTATTACTGTGGCATGACATTTTCTGCTGGGCATCTATGATGAAGCAAGCATGATAAGTGTTGTTATATGGCTAGACTAGCATATATATATTTTTTTTTTATTAAAACATTTTATTGTTTTTGGATAACATGAAAAGAAAGAGGAAAGAAAGAGAAGGTGAAAAGGGTAAAACGTACAGCCTCGCACAGCGGGTAACAATTACTCCCCTTTCCCACCCAACATTGATTCTACACCTTTTCTCCAGTTCGATAGAGTCTCTTAACACGTCTAGTTGCATTTGTTGCGCCAGTGTCTCGTATTTCTGGTTCCCTATGCATGTCCTTAGATGCTGGTTCGGTCTGTCGATATAGACTACCTGTTAGTGTGCCTCTTCCCACTTCTGCCATATTTTCAGAGCTTTTCCTGGGCATCCCCTAGCTGTATAGACTCTTTTTTCTATTACAATGCAGATGTCCACATCCGTGGTCCATTGTGTGTAGCGCAGTGTCATCTCAGAACCCCAAAGTTGTGCTATATTTCTCTTGATTAGTGCAGTGGTGGTGGATAAGAACAGTTTTTCGTATCTTGATAGCTCAATATCCTCCTCTATCCCTAGTAGTAGCTGTTTTGGATTTCTGTGGATCGTTTTACCCATTACCCTTGATAGTTCATCGCAGCACTGCTGCCAGTATTGCTGGATAAGAGTACATTCCCACAGTATGTGGTAAAAGGAACCTTCCTCCCTTTTGCATCTCAAACAGGATGGGTTAGTGGTTTTCCCCCAATTGAATAATGCTACCCTTGGATAATAGATTCTATGCAGTATCTTCAGTTGGATTAGTCTGAGCCTGGAAGAGATAGCTGATTCTCTGGGGAACATCAGTGCAGTTACCAATTCTTCTGGCAGTATGGCACCCACATCCCTTTCCCATTTGGTCTTTGGCAAAAGAGGTTATGGCACCATACGTAGTGGATGTGACTTTATGTTTAATCATTTCTGGGAATAGGTTGCGATCCAATGGGGTGTAGTCAGGCACGTCAGTCATTTTGGGGAGGTGGACCTGCAGCGCGTGTGTAAGTTATGTGTAGTGATACTGCTCATTTGGGGGGAGTGCAAAGGTGGTGATTAAATCTACAAATGGTCTTATTCCGTTTTCTCTCACGACATCCCCAATTTTCGTAATGCCTAGTTGGGACCAAGAGTGCCATTTAGGTAACTTATTCACTTCTGGGAGGTGTTTATTGTTCCACAATGGTTGTGCTGAAGTTAGTTTTTTGTCCCGCCCTAGGTATTTATGTGTGTCTGTCCATACTCAGGTTATGTGTGTCAGGATGGACTGTGAAGCAGGCAGGTCCTTTTTGCAATAGAGGTATTTCAGAATGGGTCTTTCTTGTGGATTGGGGTCCTGCGTTTTGTTATGTGTTAATGTGGTGTCTCCGTGAAGTTTATCGTTCACTTATGCCATTTGACTGACCCAATAGTAGGTTTGTAGCCAGGGGAGTCCAATTCCACCCTCCCATATTGATCTTTGAAGGGTAGTGAGTGCCAGGCATGGGTGACCACCTTTCCATAACAATTTCCTAAGTGTCTGGTCTATTTTTTGAAACTCACTGGGTGCTATGGATAACAGAGCATTTCGTAATATGTAAAGAAAGCGGGGAGAGCTATCATTTTGAAAAGTGCAGCACATCCTAGTGGTGTTAGTAGTAGGGATATCCAGTGACGGACGACTTCGTTGAACCTCACCGTCATTGGATGTAAGTTTTTGGCCACCAGCATTTTGATGCAATCAGCATAGCCATCTCTTATGTGTCACTGTCATGACATTTTGTACTGGACATCATCAGTCAGTAACTCTTGTGGGCAAGAGGGTGCAGTTCTCTGATAAAGTGCTGGGTTGGAGGGACATCCTCATGCACTACTTCTTCAAATACTGCAGCTTGCTCATTGGTTTTCAAAATGTACTCGCAATTGGAATCACTACATTAAGCAATGTTATGTTGCTTTAAATTAATCCTGTTCTGACCATTATCAAGGTGTGCACAGAATAGTTGGTTTCTTCTTTGGAAGCAGGAGTTTAAAAAGTACCTATTTTATATTTTCTTTTGCTGCACCGTCTCCAGAGAAAGTGATTTGTTTTTCACCAGATAGTGGGGGTCCCCATTATCCATAGTTCACATACTGTGCAGCAGCTTTTATTCCCAATTATGGTTCATTTTGTTCGAAAATGCATTTTATATTTCTTTTCTTACATAACCTATGCTTGTAACCTGAGCGGTGTGTCACATTCAGAGACAAAGCGACTGAGTATACCATCCATCTCCAGCTATCTGTAAACAAAAATTGGCTTGTTTAGCTGAATGCAAGTAGAAATCAAGCCATACAGAACTTGTTTGTCGTGTGTAGCTGAATTTCTACTTACATTCAGCTAAACAGGGCGTGTTTGCAATGTCATTAGAATTGAACTCCAAAGGAACAGCATTCTAATAACTTTCATAAGACTGCAGTGTGTCTTTTACACCAGTCATTTCAGAGCATTGGCACAGTGCTTGTTTGGTCTAGTGGTTTAATGTTATCCCTGATAGCCCTTCTTCCACCCTGACCCTTTATAATATACATATAATATAATATAATATAATATAATATAATATAATTCATATAACATAATGTAATATGACATGATATACTATGATATATCATAATCCTGAAATACAATCTCTTATGATATAGTATTATAATGCACAATATTTTGCAAATGAGCAACACAATGACAACAATAAAGTTTCATGTGTCACCACTGAAACCTAACACAACCCCATCAAGGGCTTCCATACATAGAACCCACTGTCATGGAATTATTTTATCAGTGTCTGAGTTTGTGTCTTGAGGTTATGTCAATTTACACCCTGATTCATGGATTATTTGCGCAAAAAAACGGGATATGTGCGCCATTCTGCCCGCAAATCCCTGTTTAACTAATGGGGATTTGCGGGCAGTATGGCGCACAAATCCCGTTTTTTTGGCGCTAATAATCCATGAATCAGCTGCTTAGTGCCCAAAAATTGACACATGATAATATTTGCAGCAAGTACAAATACATCTCCCTGTATTATAATTTAAAACGGCATTTAAACGTAAACATATGTAGTTAAGTGATATACAAATAAGAAATAGGAAAGAAAAGTATCACAAAATGTACAGCATCGAGATACAGCCAGAAGTAACATGAAAGTTAAAAGCATCAGAAGTCGTGTCTAAGGTACTAATGAGAGGGCAAGCTAGGGACTAAAAGGTTTACTGTGCTGAGCAGTAGGCAGATCAATTCCCATAAAAATGTCTGCAGGTATGCATTAACCTCAGTTCAAAGAGAGTAACACAGTGAAAAAAAAAAAATCTACAAATGTAACTTCCATAACCTACGGTCTACTATTTACCAGTAAATGAAAACCTGGTATGGAGAGTAACTAAAATGATACTGCATTATGCAAAAAATAATAGATATGTTTCAGTAAGCAGTCCATCAACACAGCACACTGTAATCATGATGTAAAGTAAGGTAATACAATTAGTCTTGTAAAGTGGCCTTTTGGCACCATGGGTGGCCTTGCAACACATGTCACTGTAAACAAAGAAGGGTCTGGGGTTCCTCAGTGGGACGTTAGTGGGACAGTGGGAGTGCAAGATGCAAAACTGTGGTGTGATGGGTGCACTCTATGACTTTGGCGGAGAAACTTGGGAGTATGCTGTCCATGGGGAAGAGCTCAAGATAGTGCAGTGCTTATAGGGCATGATCACGACTTGGGCGTTACCGCCGGCGGTATTCCGGACACCATTTGGCCACTACCAATACCGGGTAATGCCTTTTGGACTCTCAAACGCCCCAGCTATATTCCAACGTTTCATGGACCATCTTTTCTCCGATCTGCTTCTACATAACGTTATAGTATACTTGGATGATATTTTGGTCTTCTCTTACACGTTACAGGATCATGTGAGACATGTGGAAGAGGTTCTTCGTCGCCTTCATCAAAATCACCTTTACTGTAAGTTGGAAAAGTGCTCCTTTCATCAACCTCAGGTCACTTACCTAGGATACGTTCTATCCGCTAAGGGTATAGCAATGGACCCTGAGAAGGTTTCTGCAGTACAGGACTGGCCCACTCCTGTCTCAGGTAAAGACATTCAACGGTTTATTGGCTTTGCCAATTTTTACCGGAGATTCATTCCTGGGTTTTCCAGCCTGACCAAACCACTGACAAACCTTTTGAAGAAAGGTGTTTCTTTTTCCTGGCCTGATGCTACTGACCAAGCATTTAGAAGACTTAAGGATCTGTTTACATCTGCTCCTGTTTTACTAACACCTGACCAAAATCGTCAGTTTATCGTGGAGACTGATGCTTCTCAATATGCTCTAGGAGCAGTTCTACTTCAATCTGATAATTACAATCAAGAACATCCCGTGGCATATTTGTCCAAAACATTGGCACCTGCAGAATTAAATTACACGGTGTTAGAAAAAGAATTGCTAGCCATCAAACGGGCTTTTGAAGAATGGCGACATTTATTACTTGGAGCTAAATATCCAGTTGAAGTTCGAACTGACCACCACAATCTTCGAATTTTACAGTACGCCCAGACTTGTAACAGTCGTCAAGCCAGGTGGGCCCATTTTTTCTCACCATTCAGGATCATTTTTTCCTTCATACCAGGGAAAGAGAACTTAATCGCTGATGCTTTATCCCATAAGGAACAACTTCCCAATGACTCCTTCAGATCAGAACCTATATTTCCCAAGATTGCTTTGGGGTTACATACCGTTCCTGATTTTTTGACACGTCTGAGATCTCAGTCAAAATCAATGGGAAAATCTGGATCTCCAAGATTGACACAACAAGCGTTGGTCCAAGAAGATGGATGTTACTTTTATGGACACCGGGCTTTCATCCCTACAACATCTCTTCAAAAAGAGGTGTTGGATATGTGCCATAAATCCAAAGTGGCAGGACACCGTGGGACCGCTTCCACACAGGAGATGGTTTCCCGTTGGTTTTGGTGGCCCACACTACAGAAGGACATTAAAGAATACATAGGGTCTTGTCCTGTCTGTTTGCAAAACAAATTACCCCGAAATTCCCCGTTGGGGTTATTGGTCAAGATGCCTGTACCTTCCCGTCCTTGGCAGATAATCTCAACCGATTTCATCGTGGATCTTCCATCTTCAAAGGGGTGTTCAGCCATTATGGTGGTTATAGATTCATTTACAAAAATGGCTCACTTTATCCCTCTCGCTGGAATCCCTTCTGCGGCCCAGATGGCTCGTATTTTTATCAGTCACATCTTCTCTTTACATGGCTTACCCGAAACAATCATATCTGATCGAGGAACACAATATACCTCCCAATACTGGAAACATATCTGTCGACACCTCGGGATTTCCCAGGCACTCAGTTCGGGGTATCACCCCCACTCCAACGGGCGGACTGAACGACTTAATCAGACTTTGGAAGGCTACCTCAGAAATTATATATCTGCAGCACAAGATAACTGGAGGGATCTACTCCCATTGGCAGAGTACGCCTACTATAATTCCTATCATTCAGCCATCCACACTTCTCCTTTTCATTGCACCTACGGATTCAACCCTTCATCTTTTCCCACAATGAAAAGATCAGAAAACAGATTTCCCGATGTAGACCATTTAATGGAACAGATCCGACAAGGCCATCATACGGCCAAGAACACCTTGTTGCAGACCCAGGACAGAATGAAGAAGTTTGCTGACCGCTCTCGTACCCCAGCACCTATTATCAAATCGGGAGACTGGGTGTGGTTGTCTTCGCGATTTCTCCCTAGGCATCTGGTGCCATCCAAACTCTCTCCTAGGTATTTCGGCCCATTTCGGGTAGCTGCTCCCATCGGTAGTGCAGCTTTCAGACTTGTTCTTCCAAACACCTGGTCACGCATCCACCCAGTGTTTCATGTATCTCAATTGAAACCAGACAATCGTAATTCATTCCATCCAACTGTAACTACTCGCCCACCTCCAATTATGGTTGCATCTGGTCCTGAGTTCGAGGTAAAGGATATATATGACTCCCGTATCCACCGTGGCCGTCTACAGTATTTGATAGACTGGAAGGGGTACTCACATGCAGATCAAACCTGGGAGCCTGAAACCGCTATACATGCACCTTGACTTGTAAAACGATTCCACCACAGACATCCGGACAAGCTGGGAGGGTCTGGACCTAAGAGGGGGCATACTGTGATGATCGTAAGGACGAATCACCAACCTTATGCTTATTCCATCATGGCCGCACCGGGTTGTGAACTTAGGGCCAGCAACAGTCTAGTTGTTTCTTCCCATCGAGCAACGCAGGATGCTGAGGTCACTTCCTCTCCTGTATATCAGCCGAGAATTCCTGGAGACCGATGCGTTGCTACTCTCTTAGGAGTATACAAACGCTTCAGTTCGGCATTCGAACAGAACGAGATTCTTGAGCACGAAAGTAACAAGCCACGTCTCCCTTGTACGCGCCTGCACTCGGCATTGTTTCGTGCTATCCATCCAGGTCGGTTTTCCTTCTAGACCTGTTTATTACGATCTTAGTCCGACAGGTCACGGCACTATTATATATTGAACGCATTGTGTTTACCGTTACAGTGCGGCTCCTCACGTACGGCCAGGCAGCTCCTACCTTCGAGCCGTTTATTTACATCAAACAGCTGAATACTGTCACGTAAGTGGCCGGTCTTGGTTCCTTCGAAAACATATCTTGCTTAAATATTGTTCCCATTCTTATCATTTCTGTATTTTCACAACAGTCTTGAGAACGGATGGATCTTCCTTCCAACAACTAGTCGTCTCTGACTTACACCTATTGTGGTAATTCTAAATCTTTCTTATCTTTGTTCCTTGTTTAGTTCACTCTTCATTCCTATACTGAACCCTGTGTTTCTCTATACATATTTCATTCAGCATCGGATCAGCATAAATAACACCAGAGCGTAGAGACGGATCTTCAGTTCCTTCCTGCCCGTCTCGTGGAGTCAACGCTCCCCAGCAGCACTTCGCAGGGTTTTCTCCCCTGTGAGGGTTTCCCTGTGATTCCTCCGGCTGCCAAGCATTTGAGCTGGGCTCCGGAGGGGTTTTCAGGGGAATTTCTTTATTCAGCTGGGAAACCAATTTGCAGGCACACTTCATGCTTGATCTTCAAGCAGGCTAGGATCCTACCGTCCATCCTTATTCCAGGTTTGAGATTCTACGTTATTTTTGTTCCAATATACAAAGGCTTTTGTATTTTGAAGACAAGTTCAGATTGATGGATCATAACAGTAGTACAGGCTTGTACCAAAGGTGAATTTGTACTGTCACTTGTAGTCTTAATTGTGTGTGGTGTTCCCAAAGGGTACTGCATATAATTCTGCCTAACAGATAATCCTTGCTATTCAGACCCTAATAATCAGCATATAGCTTCGATTAGTACAGTAATTCACACTAAAGATCATCTATAGTTTTTCTCATTGGAATGTCTTTTTTAAGTCATGTACTGGTCAAATACATTCAAAAATATATTTGACTTTGTCGCTAGACTTGTTCTCTTATTCAAATAATGCTACCTCTTATGCGCTTGAGAGGAAGATTAGCCCTCACCCAAACCTTATTCTGACAAGGCAATTCCCTGGCTTGAAAAATTGACATGTATCAATGAAAATGTTCAGAGAAGTCTGTGGTAACTATGATTTACACATTGCATTGTTATGTTATTGCAACCCTTTCGTGATGAACATATGAGTGCACGTGTGTAAACCCATTTCATAATGACAATTATTCCAAGTATACCTATTTAATGTTCCATTTGACAAATAATTCAAAACTATGTAAGCTTAGTACCAAGTTAGTTTAATTAATATCGGCCTGTTTGTTAGATCTGTTTTAATTTGGGGGTAGGATATGTGTTTTTAGCAAAAGCCATTGTTAAAAATGAAATGGGTATTATTTAATTGTACTAACATTGTAACCTGTCTTTATTTAAAAATGTACAATGTTTATTTCTAATGATCACTCCCAGAATCTATTACAGAATATTGCATGTCTTATAGAGCAAATCATATAATCACAGACCCGAATAACCATATACATAATTCTCTCAAGGGTTATTATTGCAAGATGGACAATATAGTTACTGTTCTTTTATTATTTCAAATTACCCCATGAGAAATGGGGAGGGGAATACCAAAACCAATAACTGTCCAAGAGAACCTTGCATAAAAGCAAGAGCTTTTTCAGGCCATACAATTTAACACAAAAATGTATATTTCACACACATGTCAGTGATAACATAAATCAATGGACCAATGCTCATGTGAATATTCACAACACTCACCTTAACATTAAAAAGTTTGCAACATAGAAGTGTACATATACTTGTTTGAACAGTTAAGGGATTTGGTTGTGACAATCAAATGACAGAAAATCTGTCCCTCAAATGTGAGTCCTAGGATTATGTGTCATGTCTCTGCATTGATGTAGCCATTTTCATGGTAAGGATGGATGAGCAGATGCTCAATTGCTAATGAACAGACATCCTTATAGAACTAAACGTATGTATATGATTGCTAATAAATACATCAATAAAGTTTGATGCTTTCTCTTGCAGAGGCATACTAAAGTTGTATCTATTTTATTTAATGCAAATTAAAGTAAAAACAATGTATTTATGGCCCACAAAGTCTTACAAAACATTTGACCACCGATTTGCAGAGCAGAGCACCAATAGTATTAACAATGGTTGAGCCAACTGTCTGATCTTCTCAATTCCTCATGCCTCTCTTTTGATATCACTGTCTCTAACCAGCGCCTTGATGTATGGATGCAGAGACAGATAGATTTGGAGATGAAGAGCGAGAACTTGCGAGATGGGTCAACGATGCCACCAAAGTTGTGATCAAAAGCAGAGTAGTATAAGGCAGTCAGGAAAGGAGAATAGAAGCGGGTGAGTCGAAGAGATAGCCAGATTGGATGGGAAGTAGTGAACCTTAGTCTTAGTGAAGGTGAGCATGAGCAAGTGAGATGCCATCCAGTATTTGATGGCAGAGAGAAGTTGGAAATGGATGAGCTTAGCTCATCAAATAAGCAGGGAAAGGTGAATATCTGGTGCCATCAGCAAAGAGTGGATATGAGAAGCCATAGGAGGAGATCAAGGTGCCAAGAGCAGAATTATAGAGACAAAGAGAAGTGAACCCAGGGGTGATTTTTGGGGAACAGAAAAGTAAAGGGGGTGAGTGAGGTGGTAAGGCTGTTCCAGGACACCTGGAACTGTCTAGGGCAAGATATGAAGCAAACTAACCAAGGGCCCTTTTCCTGATGCCTCCGAGGGATAGTGTTGAGAGCAGGTCAGAATGGTTGACAGTATTAAAGGTAGCAGAGAGGTCAATAAGAATAAGAATAGATTAATGGTTAGCATGACGAACGGAGAAGATGTAGGTGCTGACATTGAGGTGTGCTGGCTCAGTAGAGCACAGAAGTCAAAAGACAGAGTGAAGAGGATCACATAGGTAGTGTTTGTGTGTCAGTGAGTCAGTTAAAAAACTACAAACTGTCAGGATTTTGGACTGATTTCAAAATATGGACCATTAGCTACATATCTGTATCAATAATAATAATAATAATAATAATAATAATAATAATAATAATAATAATAATAATAATATTTAAACTTCCTGATCTGGTGGAGCAGGATCTAGTGAATCATCTTAACTAACACAACAGTGTATTTTGTAAGAAAATCATCTATAGTACTGTTTATTTAGACCTTCTGTCATATACCTGCATTATTGTTTTTTGTTGTTTTCTCAAACAGACCAACAAC
The DNA here is from genome assembly GCA_002915635.3 of Ambystoma mexicanum. NCBI lineage: Eukaryota > Metazoa > Chordata > Amphibia > Caudata > Ambystomatidae > Ambystoma > Ambystoma mexicanum. The sequence continues at coordinate 25,972 of PGSH02003680.1, forward strand.
TAACTGTGTGGGTTCTGAGATTCTGAAAAATGTGGGAATGGAGCCTAACATTTATTTAAAAAATGTGTTAAATTTGCAACAGCGTATAAAATGTATTGGTTACCTTTTGTCTTAACCCCTTTTGGTTCTTTTGCTACATGTTTAAATGTGGCCATTTATGTAGGAGGCACATTTAGAGAGACTAATATTTGTCAGGTGGCATATTAAATGTTCACTTCCTGCCTATTTACACAATGTTAGGTTGTGAATTATTTCTTGAATTATAAAACACACCATTGCCTCATTACGACCATGGCGGTATGGGTTTAATGGCGCCGGTATAGGTGCCGGCGCCGTTAAACCCATACCGCCTCATTACAAGGTTCTCTCGCGGGACCTGCTTTGCGGGTCCCGCATGGGGAACAGCAGGCTAACAACGGGCCCGTTACTAACAGGCCCGTTGTTAGCATCATCCCCATTCCCATTGAGCCCTATGGGAAAGGGGATGGTCCGGGTTCCCTGAATGGGGAAATACTGGGCCCTCCTCGATCGAATGGGCCGGTAATTCCCCATTCAGGGAACCCGGACTTGAGTTGGGAGGCAGCCATGCCCTTATTAAGAGCATGCTGCCTCTGAACTCGTAATGAGGCCCCATGTATGCTTTATCTGCTAGTAGTAATGCCTAATTCATCATAAATTATGTTTGAAGAATTCTCCTTAACCATATTGTCACAGTGATTTTGTGGATTTCCTGAAACTAATACCAGTAATTTTTATCTAAGCAAGCTGACCACTGGGTGAATGAAAGTGAAAGAAAGGATTCAAATAAAATAACCATTCAACTTATCCATAAACAAACAGCAAAAAAAAACTGTTTTTGAATCCACAGAAATACACAAAAGCACAATGGAAAGTGTTGGGATGTCCAGCTCTCTTGTCCCCCAAAGCTAGGTTGAGGAAAATATATTAAGTACACGCAGAAATGGATGCATGTGACTGCAGGGGGGTGAACCCTGAAACCTAGTGGTAACGTGTGGGGCAGCTGTGAAGTAACTTGTGGAACCTAATGTAGGACCTGGCATGGGTGTGTGTGTGTTTGTGTGTTAGCAGAACATAATTATGAAGAGACAATAAAGAATAACACAGGAGTTTGCTCTGTGTGAAATACTGAAGCACCGCCATATTAGAGTGAAGCCTAGTCAGCCACAGGCCGTGGTGGAAATAATAGAACAAAATGGCTTTGAGTGCCGAAGTACTTTCCCATCCCATCATCCTGCAAGGGAGCTGGACAAGGAGGCCTTCAAGTCTGGTAGAGATAATACAATGTTATTATGTTGCAGGCTTGCAAAACTAGAAATGAAAGTGAACAGCCGAACGCGGGTATGGCTTTGCCCGTCTCGAAGGACAAACCCATGGGAGAGGCAGAGGTCCTGAGCTGCCAAAACAACCCAACCTATATTTAGGGCACTAACGTCCCCCAGAATGATGGTCTTCCCAGTGGAATTGCCAGAGGCCCACAAACAGAACACCCTACATCGTCTCCATTTCACTGATTAATGTGGTCCTGGAGAGGACCAGGTAAAGCTCCAGGTAAGGGCAGCTGCCAAGGGGGGAGCACAGAGCAGGATATCCTGTGATTTGTACTGTGAGGTGCAATGGGTGATGCAGAAAATCCAGTTCATCGCCAGGGAAGGTATGGTGGGGCCACCTGTTTGCCTGGGATCATGAGAAGTGTTTCTTTATTCAGGAAAGCCTAATTTTATCTCAAAGGTATGCACTGTTTCATGTCAATGACCAGGTGCACATCACTTAATTCGGCCCATGGGGAGGGTAATATTCTCAGATGCTCACCAATCCTGTGAACAGAATGCAAGGTACCCGGGAAGAAGACCATGTGTTGGGGGCTGAAAACATATTAGATTTGGCCAATCGGCCGTGGTAATGTAGGGGACTGATCGTATATACATAGGGAACAGCCAATGAGGGTGGAAAATGTGTACTGTATATTGTGTGCATCACAATTGATGACTAAGGGGGTAATTCATAGAATTCAGCGCACAAGTGGCGAATGCGGCTGGCAAACAGTGTGCGCGTGCGAATCTCTGCACCAGCCGCGTGCGCTAAAATCCATTTCCGCGCACAGCTTATTCATGGATTTTAGCTACCAAAACCAGCCGTGGCGCACAGTGGCGCAGCGACCCTGCAGCAGCGCCAGTTACGCCCCCAAGAACGCCCCTCGCGCAGGAAAAGCCATCAAAATCCCCAATCCAGCGCAAAGGGCTGCGCTAACCCTGTACCAGCACGGCAAGCGGGGAACGTGTATTACTGGGGTTCGCGGGAAGTTTCACACGCGATTGGCCCTGTGCGAGTGGGGTACGTTTATTCCTGGGGTGCGCAGGAAGTTTCACACACGATAGGCCCTTTGCGAGTGGGGTGCGTGTATTCCTGTAGTGTGCAGGAAGTTTCACACGTGATCGGAGCGGGGTACGTGTAATTCGGGGGTGCGCAGGAAGTTCCACACGCGATTGGTCCCTGTGCGAGTGGGGTACATGTATTCCTGGGGTGCGCGGGAGGTTTCACATGCGATTGGCCCTGTGCGAGTGGGGTACGTGTATTCCTGGGGTGTGCAGGAAGTTTTACACGCGATAGGGCGTGTGTGAGTGGGGTACGTGTATTCCTGGGGTGCGCGGGATGTTCCACACGCGATTGGCCATGTGCGAGTGGGGTACGTGTATTCCTGGGGTGCACTGGAGGTTTCACATGCGATCGGAGCGGTGTATGTGTAAATCGGGGGTGCGTGGGAAGTTCCAAACGCGATTGGCCCTGTGCCAGTGGGGTATGTGTATTCCTGGGGTGCGCAAGAGGTTTCACACGCGATAGGCCCTGTGCAAGTGGGGTACGTGTATTCCTGGGGTGCACGGGAAGTTTCAGACACGATAGGCCCTGTGCGAGTGGGGTACGTGTAATTAGGGGGTGCGTGGGAGGTTTCACACGTGATTGGCCCTGTTCGAGTGGGGTACGTGTAATTCGGGGGTGCGCGGGAAGTTTCATACACGATTTTGCTGTCAGAGCGGGGTACTTAAATTTCGGGGGTGCGCGGGGAGTCCTACCTGTGAATTGGCAGTGTGGGTCCTCCCAGGTGTTCCCTCTACACCCTCCACGGCCCCTGCAGGCAGCCCACACCACACAGGACTACCCTGCACCCCTGGTCATGTCCCGCAGGCAGCCCATACACCATGGGCATGCCCCCCAGCCAAGCCACATGTCACCTTGCACTACTGATCACCAACTCATGTCCCCCAGCACCCCCACCCCCCAGCAGTCAGGGGTCACCTGCCAGCAGGCCCCCACTCATGTCCCCAGCACCCCCACCCCCCAGCAGTCAGGGGCACCTGCCAGCAGGCCCCCACTCATGTCCCACTCATGTCCCCAGCACCCCCACCCCCCAGCAGTCAGGGTCACCTGCCAGCAGGCCCCCACTCATGTCCCCCTGCACCCCCACCCCCCAGCAGTCAGGGGCACCTGCCAGCAGGCCCCCACTCATGTCCCCAGCACCCCCACCCCCAGCAGTCAGGGGCACCTGCCAGCAGGTCCCCACTCATGTCCCACTCATGTCCCCCAGCACCCCCACCCCCAGCAGTCAGGGGCACCTGCCAGCAGGCCCCCACTCATGTCCCACTCATGTCCCCCAGCACCCCACCCCCAGCAGTCAGGGTCACCTGCCAGCAGGCCCCCACTCATGTCCCACTCATGTCCCCCAGCACCCCACCCCCAGCAGTCAGGGTCACCTGCCAGCAGGCCCCACATCATGTCCCCCAGCACCCCACCCCCAGCATCATGGGCACCTGCCAGCAGCCCCCACTCATGTCCCACACATGTCCCCAGCACCCACCCCAGCAATCAGGGGCACCTGCCAGCAGGCCCCCACTCATGTCCCCAGCACCCCACCCCCAGCAGTCAGGGGCACCTGCCAGCAGGCCCCACTCATGTCCCATCATATCCCCCAGCACCCCGCCCCCAGCAGTCAGGGCACCTGCCAGCAGCCCCCACTCATGTCCACTCATGTCCCCCAGCACCCCTCCCCCCAGCAGTCAGGGCACCTGCCAGCAGGCCCCACTCATGTCCCCCAGCACCCCCAGCCCCAGCAGTCAGGGGCACCTGCCAGCAGGCCCCCACACATGTCCCCAACACCCCCACCCCCAGCAGTCAGGGGCACCTGCCAGCAGGCCCCCACTCATGTCGCACTCATGTCCCCTAGCACCCCCACACCCCAGCAGTCAGGGGCACCTGCCAACAGACCCCCACTCATGTCCCCAGCACCCCACACCCCCAGCAGTCTGGGTCACCTGCCAGCAGGCCCCCACTCATGTCCCCCGTCGTCTCCCACGTTAATGAGATCCTCAATCATGGGCCTTATGGCCAGCCACATCCATCCATGCACAGCCCAAGACCACCAGTATTGCATCCACCCACATAGAAATGCCATTACATGATACAACCGAATGGCAAGTATGTAAATGAACACATGTCCGTCACACACACATAATGGGTGCAAGTGAATGTGAAAACCCACATCATGACATGCATGAAATCAATGAGAGAATACCACACACCGAAGTATGAAACACACATGCTTTGAATCCAAAATGAATGTAATGAAAAGAAAACACACAATAATGTGAAGAAGAAACAAAACGCAGCATGTCCAGAAAATAATCAAAAATATGAAATCAGAATCCAAAGAAATCCAAATGAAAATGTGTCCAAAGTCTCAGTCCAACAAAGCAAATCCAAGTGAAAAGAATAAGTGAAATCCATTGCTCCATGGTGAAATGAAAAGAAAAAAAAGAAAATCCACTGTTCAACTGTATACAAATCACCAATCCAGGGTCCATGAGCCCAACAAATGAAATGATATCTACAAAAAAGACTACCTAATAAAGAACTATATACAAAAACGTGGTGCATTGTCCAATTGCCCAAAAATAATCAAAAACAGAAAGGAAACCTAACACTATCTAACTATTTACAATGGCAGCGGGCTAGTCCGACGACTCATTTATTGATGTCCCTGGCCAGGGCATCATCGAACTCCCACTCAATGTCCTGGAGGCTGTCCTCTTCCATGGCCCTGAGGGTTTGCAGGGACGACGACATGTTCACCTCCAACTCCCTGCGAATTGCCTCGAGGCACTCAGCCCACCTCAGGGCCCTCCACATGGAGTTCTCCGCCCTGACCATTGTGAGCCGTGCCTCTTCCGCCCCTGCCGCTCCGCATCTATGGCGTGGCCCAACTGCTGCCACACAGAAGACACTTGAAATCCGGGGTCCTCCTGCCCTATGGCCGATGCCTGCCCCTCCGATGTTGAAGGCCCCGAGCCATCATTGCTCCTACCATGTTGCTGCTGCTGTGCCTGTGCCTGCACCCTGGCTCTTGCTGCCTGCACATCCTCCTCTGGCTGGGTTGCAGTTGTCGTGGTGGCCACCCCTGCTGGATGTCCGACTCCCGACTGTGGCAGGGATGTGTCCTCTACCAGCCTGGCCGCTGGGTCAGGGGCAGCTCCACAGTGTACCCAGGTGACACATGGGTGGGAAGACGGCATGGAGGACGACTGGCGCATAGGGGGTTCAGGTGAGGAGGGGGTCGCAAGAAGGTCCAGCACATGGAGGAATCCAGCACCAGTGACCCGTCCCAGTAGGTCAACGTGGTCAAAAAGGCATGCGAGACGACATGCAGTCTCTCCACGAAAAGACTGCAGGTCACCTTGCATGCCCCGTTGACGCAACGCTATCCCACTCAGGATAGGCTCAACACGGTCCTGGATAGCCACATCTGCAGAGAGAGGAAGGCCAGTTGTTGTGCGCTCATCCACTCCCTGAAAACAGGTCTGGACGTAGGCATCCCTGCTGGTGCCAGATGATGCAGTGACAGGATTACACACAGGCACCTTTGCGGCGGCCTGTGCAGCCTCCTGTCCCTGCCCCTGCACTGCACCACTAGCATCAGTGGAATCCCCACCTCCAGACCCCATGTGTGTCCCTTCTGTGGCCTCCTCCTCCACCAAAACCCCCACCAACCTGGATGACTCTGTACCATCTTCCTCCGTTCATCCCTGTGGGGTCTCAGCTGCCCCTTCTGCTGCTGAGGAGTCCACCTCCAACCTCTGCCTCTCGGACCTACCCTCGGCAGCTGCGGCCTGGGACGCGGCACCAGAATCCTCACTCCCCGATGAGATGAAAATCTGGGAGGGGAACCGGGTCTTGCGTCTCTGGCTGGTGGTGCGATCCCTGCCGCTGTGCTCCACAGCAACCTCTCCCCAAGGAGGTATTTTTTTTCGCAACATCCACGCAGGTGGTTGTTGGTGTGCACCCTGTTCTCGAACCTCCTGGGTGGCCCCTCCCCCACCCCCCTATCCCCCACATGGCCATTTTTTTTATTTTTTTTTTACAGTGTGTTGCCTTGTGTGGCTCCCATGGGCATCCACTGTATTCTGGCTGGGCACATGCAGGCTTGTCCTGAGTTTGGGTTAGATGCTTGGGTTTGTGAGACACACACCCCTCCTGCTTCCCGCTTCCATGGGCTTGCAAAGGGTTTGACCAAGTGACAGTGAATTACACAGTGACGTTGGGCTCCCATGAGCTGTGTGGACAGTCTGTAGTCAATACTGTGTAGACATCCCTAGTGGATATTGTTGTTGTATTGTACACTGCATGGTGTATTGATATGTGCTTGTGCATCCTTCCTCCTAATCTGCAGGTTCCTTCCTCATGTCCTCACAAGGCCGTCTACTTTGCAGATGCAGTTCATGTTGTATATAGTACACTGAGACATTTGTGTGGCAGAAAACACTCTACAGTTGTAAGGGGTTGATGTTCTGGCGTATTCAGGTTGTAAGACTGCCACTACTTGAACTTAGTACTGTCATGTTTTTGCATTTTTCCATGGTGTGTTGCAGCATTGTGTTGGTGGTAAGTATTTGGTAATGTGTGCTGTTAGTTATACATTACTGGGAGCATATTGTGTGTGGGCAGTTTCCATTAGGGACAGTGTATTTTGTGAGACTTGTGTCAGGTCTTGTGTATTGCTTTGTTTGCTTTCACATTGCATGACATGCCATGATGTTTTTGGTGGTGGAGCTGGGGAGGGGTTGGGTGACATGGTGCTGTTCTCATGTTGTATTTAGCAAGGGGGTAATGAATTTCACAACTTAGATGTATGTCTTTTGATGACACAGCATTGGTGGTGTTTGGGTAGGTAGGGATGCACACAATGTAACACTTCCAGGTGACCAATCTCAGGATGGTATGGTTGTGACAGTTGAGTGTCCCTTATGTCATCATCATTGATTGTCTGCTGGTATGTGCCAGGGCTGTGTGCACTCCACAGGGGTGTGATTTTAGGTGAAGTAATTAGCCACCAGCTGCGTACGGGCTGCCTCACCACGTGCCCTTTCCCCTCCCATGCGCAGCGGGCGTGCATGTGGTTGGGGATGTGGGGGCACCACCATGTCCACCGGCAGGCCCCGGCGTGTTGCAACGTTGTGCAGGACACATGCTGCCACTACGATCCTGCACACTACTGGGGGAGCGTATAACAGCTGCCCACCAGAGCGATCAAGGGAGCGAAAGCGTGACTTGAGCACTCCGAATGTGTGCTCCACTATGCCCCAGGTTGCAATATGGGCTGTGTTGTATCTTACCTCGGGTGGCGTGGTGGGGTTCCGAATTGGCGTCATCATGTGGCTGCTCAGAGGGTAGGCACTGTCCCCTGGGGAGGTGGTGATGGGTATCATTAGTGGGGTTGTGACATTACTCAGTATCTGACATGCATGCATGTGCAGTGGCATTTATACTCACAAAGCAGCCATGTATTGCCATGCCGCCCAGCTTCTAGGTCCCGGTTTAGGGTTGACATTCTATAAATGAAACTGTCGTGGGTGGACCCTGGATAGTTGGCATATTCTGAGGTGATGATTCCCTTGGCATCACATACTACCTGCACGTTGATGGAATGCCAGTGCTTGCGGTTTCTATAGATGTGCTCAGATGCCCTGGGGGGACGTAGAGCCACATGGGTGCAGTCAATGGCACCTAGCACTTTGGAGAATTGTGCCACCCCATAGAAATCCTGGACGGTGTTCTGGGCAGGTATATGTGCCTGCGGACTGATGGGCATCTAGTCATGATGACCAACACCTGGTGTAGGCAGCGTGACTGCGTGGCCTGTGACACCCCCCCACTATAGCACTTGTCCGCTGAAATGATCCAGTGGCCAAGAAGTGCAGTACATTGAGGACCTTCTCCAGGGGGCTGAGTGCTTGGGAGCACAGGGTGGGTGATGTGAGGTCATCCTCCCACTCACTCACCAGGTCGAGTATTATGTGAGGTGGAAACCTGTACCTCCCATACACCTGTTCATCAGGCATCGCAAAAAGGCTGGTTCTGGGTGTAAAAATTCTGGGCCTGACTATCCTCCTCCTCCTCCTGCGGTATCCCACGACCACTGCTGCTAGGAATTATATATTCATCTTGGCGTCTGAGCTTGGTTGTTGTTTGCACGCACTTTTATGCTGCGCTGGTCCACGTACGCCTGCTTCCTGCTGGCGTACGTGTTTCCGGATTAGCGCGTCTTTTTTGGCGCACGCATTAGCCCCGTTCGATTCCATGAATACGTGTTGTAGACGCGTGTGTGGGCATTCCGCGCATTTGCATCCTGTACTTCCCTCGTGATGCCCACATTTTCACGCGTTGTTCCCCAATCCGCATGTTACGCCCCCTGTTCCGCCTACTTTTGTTGTCTGCGCTGCGCTATGTGCGCTTTCGCTGTGCGCTTAGTGCACGCTGTTTGGAGACGTGTGCGCCAGCGTGCGCCACGCAGAATTTTAGCGCACATCCAGGGATTTACACGCACATGGACTTCCATGAATCGCTGTGCGCGGGGTTCACTGCGATTTTCGCACTTGCACTGCGATTCGCATGCTTTCGCCGACAATTTCAGCGCACATTAATTTCATGAATCGGCCTGAAAGTATTTTAAAATGTCTTGTTTGCTTTGAACAAACCAGTGTCAGCTCCATGGCAGTTGGGTTCTATGGGACCCTCTATCACCTTTTTCCTTTTTGTATACAAAATAAACCTTGTTGTCCTTGCTAGAGTTGCACCAAGCCTTTTTCCTTAGAGGAATGTTTGAATTTGTTTGTTTGTCTGCCCTACAAAAGCCATGATTACATTTTCTAATAAACATATGGAATTGTGGAATGCTTTCTGGTGTGGCTATAGAAAATATTGTTGACTGAATTAGTTTAATTTCTTGTATGGTTTCATTCTACAGGGTACGTACAAATGTACATTGATTTTGTTACTGTTTTTATTTTATTTTTATTTTAGTATGTATACCTATCTGTGCCATTAGACATTGTAGTATCATGGGCAATGACTTTTATATATGAACCTGAGACATTGATGATTTATTTATTTATGGTATTTATAGTGTGCCTTCATCCAAAGAAGTTAGAGATCCAGAGAACCATTCTGATGTAAGAGAACATGCAGTGAAGCACACTTGGAGAGATGGGAAATTGGCAGCTAGTGAAGCAGCGCGATAAATGCACAGCTGGAAGATGAATCAGTAGGATTAACGAAAACATGAACAGTAGAATGTGATATGAATTGAAAGGTTTGTTCGTTTGTTCATGAAGTTTATTTCGAGAATACAAAACATTCCCATTCCCATAGAGGCAGCAGGATTAACAACATAATCACAAATCAGAATAAAATAAGATTCTAACAATATAAAACCATAAAAACATTTAAAAAATGCCACTACAAACAAATTTCAATTAAAATGTCCTCATAGAAAATAGAGCCCAGCATACGCCGATTGCAAGTAACACAGAGCAGGCTCATGACAAGAAAATCCCTGTCCATGCAACACTGGTTTCAGCGTGCACTCTATGATGGGCGAAAAAGCTGGACAAAACAATAAAAAGTGTGACAAACCTTCTTTGTGCGCTTCACAAAAGACACACAATTGACTCTCATTCCCATTAGACCAGGCCACCATCACTGATTTCAGGTTAATACAGTTAAACCTCACCCTGGTGATAACAATATGCTTTGAAGGATTGTGGGCCCACCGCTGATACCTCAAGAGAGGGGAATAACTTCTGTCACATAAAAACATTGGGCGGCATCCACCTCCCCCAATATAACGTTTACATGCCTATGGCAGGGAATATGCAGGAAGGGGTCCCTGGGCACCAGATATCTAATTAGCGCATGTGTTTGAGCAGCTTTGCTTTTCACCCAAACTCTTTGCCAATGACTTGCATGCTGGACTGCAATTAGATCACAAAAGTAACCTGCAGCCCAATACGAGGTGCACCGCAAAATTTGGAGACGATTGAGGAACACTCAATAATCTCTTAAAGAAGGTGTTTTCCACCACCTGGATGTGCTCAGTTGTGCCATACGCCCACAACTCCATGGCATACCTAGCAAGAGAGGTAGCTTTGCCATTACATACTTTGAGCACCAGTTCAACCGGTTTTGCTTTACACATGCTTATTTCTTTAGCCACCCACCTAATTGCCTTTTTAAATCTTGCAATCTGCTTATTTAAATTGCCTTCAGCGCAAACATTTGATGAAAATCTAACCCCCAGTTAATCAAAACTATCCACTCTGAAGATTAACACACCCTTGCTAAACATGGCCTATAATGTGGGTAGACGATTCCCCCTGCTACAAAACATGATAGACGATTTGTGTGCATTAAAGTTTAGGTCGAGGGGGTCCATGAATACAGAACAATCATTAATAAGACACTGCAAGGCTATTGGGGTATGGGCCAGCAAGACCGAATCATCTGCAAATGCCAGCAGTAGCAAATGCCTGTTGCCCAACCTAGTGATATCCGGTGTCAATTTGAGTAAATGGTCATATAGAACATTTATATACAGGCAAAAAAGCAGCGTGGGCAGCACACAACCCTGGAGCACCCCACAATCCGCCTGAAAAAAGGCACTGCAATGTCTGCAAACAGCATTTCTCGCACAAGACACTGTTGACATGCAATCTCTCCAAAAGGTCTACCAGGGTGCTGGGGCAATTCATGGTTCTGAGCACACACCAAAGCCTATCACAATTTACCTTGCCAAATGTGGTTGTGGTGCTCGGATCCAAGAAGGCAAGAACAATTGGCTCCTCCTTAATGTAGAGTGAATGATCCACCACCAGATAGAGATTCAGGGCCTGCTCAGCAGTTCCAAGGCCTGGTCTGAACCCCAGCTGAATAGGAGAGAGAATTTGACTACACTTCATCCAAGATTCCAATCTCCCCAGAAAAGCCCTCTCATGATTTTAAACATGTCTAAAATGGAGATTGGTCTATATGACGCTGACATTTGCCCTACTGAAAAAAATAATGTTTCCTTCTGTTATGGATGATGACTGCAAGGGGTCTATGATTCGTGACCCTTCAGCAACCATACCTAAGTGACCAATACTATGGGAGGCGGAATAGTGGGATACCCATGCCTGATCAGAAATCATAACCTCTGTACCGCTTGACTTACATTTATAGCATGGCCCCCTTATTTGCTATGTCCCAGAAGAATTTATTATAATTTGTGACCAAATAGTTAACCCACTACTCCCATGTCTCTTCTACAATTTTGTTTTTCCTATGGGCAATAACCTTCTTATAGGTGGCCTGGGCAGTAACTATGTCTCACTTGGTGTACATAGGATTCTTCGAGGTATCAAGCAAGTTAGACTTAGATTTCGTATAGTCTGAATTAAACGAACCTGTTGCAACTTCACCTTACCACTGCCAGCCTTTTTGTGAAAATGGTTGATAGATTGGACAAAAGTGACAGAAAATCAGAAAGGATGGTGCTCTGATCCAAACAACCAGAAAGAAAATGTTCGAGCTCCTGCCAGTTATTTATAACAATATCTTTCTGAAAACTTCCATGATCCACTAACTTCCATTTTAGTTTGCACCTTTGACCAACAGGGAACACCTCCGGCACATAGGACAGACCCAATGATACATGCTTACCCTGCAATTTAACTCAAGCCTAGCAGGGAAGGTATCACTACATTTATCACTCTGTCCCTTAAACCTGACTACCCGAGTTGTCAAGCACAAACGAGGTGAGAATCTGCCAGAACTGGAGTTCAGAATAAACTAGAGTCTGCCCGCCATGTTCTGACTGAATACGGAGAATTTGGCACACTTTACATGAAATTGCTAGGCCCCTTTGTTGCAAGATATGATGGTATCAAAGGTGATGGATTTTTGGTATGCTGCCTTAACTCTCTCCTCCCTCTGTCCCCCCTTCCTTGCCTTGTTGCACCTTGAAACACTTGTGTATAGGAGCGATACAAATGCCATATCATATCATATCATATCTATCGAGTCTGGAATGGGGTTACGACCTCGGGCAAGCTTGACAGACCCTCTTCTGTATACGGAGGAAACAGCCAAATTAAAACAATCAAACATGCAATGTATTATCTTACATATTATTCTGCTAATGGTTGTAACTCAATTAACTGATATCTTGAATGAATGTATGAATTGTATACTTACTTTATCGATTGATTAATCAAATTAAATATATGTAATAATGAATGCATGTTTTTAAATTGTATATATGTGGATGCGTGGACTCTATTGTAAATTTGTAATCATGTTTGTCGTTTTCCTTTTTTGTATGTGAAAGTTCTTTGTACTATACTCATAAATAAATAAATAAAAATTAAACCTGACGACACAATCAGAAAATGTTACTGGGACACATATGTAGTCAAACGTATAATGACCGCTAGCGTAGGAGAAGGTGAAATTGTCTGGGCTATCATCTAAAAAATGGCCATTGGCCGAGTGCAACCCACAATCATAGAGGAGCTTCCATAACCTGAGCTCCTCAACACAAGCTCTGGCATTCCTCATGAGGGGGGTCGTTACCCCTGCCAGGTCATCCTCACAGGAGTCAAACAAGGCATCCTATGTGCCACCACCCAATTTAGCATTAAACTCACACCCAGAATGAGGAATACAGCATTCACGGCAGCCCAGTTAACCAAACCCTCCATCACAAAGTCTAATACAGAGAGGTAGCTATTGGAAAAATGTGCCCGGGAGCTGTTGTAAAACTTGCCCATCAGAACATCATGCCCGCCCAACCTGCAAATACTCAGCACATGCAAATTCTCACCACCTGCAAAAAAGGACAAGAGCGCTCAAATATAATGAGTTCACTGACAAGATGGGTCTTGACCAGAATGCACAAACTACCGTTGAGCGCCCCCTGACGGTTTTCTGTGCCACCACACAATAGCCCACAAAACCAACAACCAGTACATCTCCCCCTGTCCATGTCTCCTGTAATATGACAATGTCAGCCCTCTAAAAATGTTGCAGGGTCTCTGGGGTACCCAGTCTGGATTTAATGCTGACCACATTCCATGAAACAATTACCAATGGTTCAACTTGCTGGAGAGCTTGACATTAGTCAGACAAATCAAACGACAGGCCATCACACGCTTGCCCCACCCCCTGTTAGGTGAGTCCAGCTCTCTCTCTCAGTTGTCAGCCCATGTTCCCTAAAGTTGCTTCAAAGGTGTGGCCTGTTTTTCAAACACATACACCTTCTCCCATGACTTTCTTGAAACTTGGAAGCTCACCGGGATGACCTGTCTCAGCTGCTGCTCCAATTCTGGTCTTGTCAGATCAATGATAGGATGGTTGGGGTCAATAGTGAACCTATTGTTTTTACCTGGTCCAGAAGCCGGGGTGAGATAGTGGGTGGTTCTGAAATACCCACCTCCCCCTATCCCACCTCATTACATTGATGCCAAGAATGTGACAGATGTCCGCCTTGGTGTCCTCAAATAGCTCATCCCTGTCATTGCCAAGGCATTTCAACAGTTTAAAATACACAGGCAGATGTTTGAATAAACTAAGGCAATGTTAACAATCCACCCCTATCAACATGTTCAATCTGATAAGATACGAGTAGTGGGAAACAGCGTGATTGAGATATCATTCATCCACCGCACCTCCAATAGGCCTTTTGCAAAAGCTCTTTCATAGGCATTTTTATTGCCATTTGTCAAGCCTTGCAAAAGATAAATTAAGTTTGTATCTCACCAACTGCTCACGTTAATCGTCCTTTAAAGTTCCCAACTCTGCACCACCACATTAAGGGCACTGGGTGGCCTCAGGACTCTGGGTAACATTTTCACATGTAGCACGATCCACTCTGTCCAAGTTACCGACATTTCCATTAACTATTTGAACAGCAGGTTGAGAGCTTGGCCACTTGTTGCTGATCTCTGCCAAGCTTTCAGCCTGAGTAGATATAATCCTTTGGCCCAGCTCAGACTTGGCTGATGAAATGACCATACTTCCCCTGGCAATTTTCTCCACCAGATTACTAACAGAGTTGCTGGCAGGGTCGAGTCCAGACTGGGCATTTATATCCAGGTTTGTGATGACATTCCTTGCCACAAGGGCTGTCAGGGACTTAGTCAGTAAGCTAATCACAGCCAGGCAGGAATCCAATTTCCCTGCATCATTTTCACATCTGTCTGTCAGCAGCTTTAGAGCATCCTTCAGTTCCAAGAAGGCTGTTGAAGGTCTGTAAAGATGCTGGGAAATATATGAAATATGATCTGTATTTATGTTTGCACTGGGCCAGCAGCTGATTCCCACAGTATGCTGGAACCCATTGGATCAGAAGATATAGAAACAGAATTTCCTGAGCCACCCTGCACACTGGATCATTGTTGCTCAGTTTGTCAATAATAGATGGAATGCAAAGGGCTTCCCTGTACTGATTTCACCCCCTAGTGGAGTCCTTACCAGTACAGCCCACCGGGCCTCCCAGTGTGGTGGACAGCCTTTGATCTTGAGTAAGATTACCAGCCAAAGCATCCCTCAGCTCACCCAAGCTGGTGGGTCCGCACCTTCCAAGGTTGTGCACACACCCCTGCCCCGCGCTGCCCCTTCCATTCCTAATAGGCAGTTATCTGCATAGGAACAGTCTATTGAATGTTCCAATGACTCCAGGAATGATCTAGACGAGGGTTCAGCTACAACCGAGGGTTCTTGGCCAACATTAGTGGTTTTGTCAATAGTGACCTTTAGAATGTTTGGGACATTATGATCCATATGAAAGACTGTAGCCCCTTCGCTGACTGATCCAGCCTCTGTGTGAGATGTCCAAATAGCTAAGTCAGGGTAGAGATCCTCCAGAAACACTGACACATTACTTGGAGTAATCGCCATCAGATCTCTTCCCTACGTTTTGACCGGGGAGACTGGGATGCACCTAGCAATCCACTTGGGCTAACCCAAATCGACCACAATGGCCATGGACACCATACGAGTATCAGCAGCATCCACTGCTGCCAGCTCACTCACATTGGTAGCCACTGCCTCCAAGTTTTCCTCTACATTTGACTCCCTGGCTACAGAGGCCCCCATGACCCTCTGGCTTCACGCTATAGGTTTATCGTGGCCTGGCTTACCGGGTTACAAGCTCCAGCAATTTAAATTGAAAAAGAAGTCATGCATATATGGGAAGACCAACATTTGGTGAACAACAATAACTAAGACAAGAAAATACCAATATTTGGATCAGGAGTGTAGTTGTAGAAATGGTAAGGGAATGCCAAATTCCAATTGCAGGAAGAATACGTGACTAATTGAATGTGTCTTTCAGAAGATAGGTCATAGACAAAAACCCACAATGTCAAGCACAATTTGTATTAGGGAGTTGAACTGGCGATGTAAAATTGTGGGAAGGATAGCAACAGAAGTGGAGGTAGGAAAAATAAAACTTCAGTTTTAGAAATATTCACTCATGTAAAGTGAGTCAGCATCCAAGAGTCAGAAGAGGAAAGAGAATAAGAAAGGTGCATTGAAAATAACCAGTCAAAGAAGCAAAAGTCATCAACATGAAGCAGTACATAAACCCAAAAGATTGAATTAAAGAGGCCAAAGGTAAGGAATCCACAGTAAAGAAACTAGATCAAAGAACAGAGTATTGGGGAAAATCATTAGGCAGTGACCTACAGGAAGAGGAAACACTGTTCCTGGAAACCTGTAAGGAGTGGTTGTTTAGATAAGAACAACAAGATAATACATCGTAAGAAATGTCAATACAAAGGAAGAATGTAAGAGAGTAGGGTGAACAACAGTATCATGTACACCTGTAACACCTACTTGGAGGCCATATGTGATAGATGTGCCAATATAAAGAACACGGAAGACTTAATTGACTTCACAGTGACTCATCAATAGCATGATGGCTAATTGTCCACATATGCACCAAACATAATTGCATTCATCAAGAACTAAAAGCCTGTAAAAAATGTGAATGTGTGACTTGGAAATGCCAGATTGATGAGTAATAATTGGAAAATATGGAATATGCCAAACAAACCAAGTTCGGGCATCGATTTGATTGATGACAAACAGAGGCCCAGAAAAAAGCATCATCTATCTGAATCTGACTGCTATATCTCCCCTCACCCACCAGACCCCTCACATTTATAAATCACTGATCCACCGGCAATAACAAAAACATAACAAGAGAGAGATCCATCACAGGCCTTCAAACGTGCACATCCCACCTTACACCAATCACAATTGGTTATTTCATCAGTCCATTCTTCTTCAACGGTGTTGATTATGGTTATTACGTCATATGATGACTTCCAGTCTGGCGTATCTCACAGAGAGACTTAGGTCCACCACCCTCAGGATGACTTCCGGTCATTTATTTGCAAACTCATTGTCCTCAATGATCTGTAAGCCAGCAAGTGCTAGGAAGTGAAGGGCTGGCCCCGGGCACCTCTGCCTGGTTTCGAACCTGTAATTGCAGTTTGCAGCCATATATCAGGGGAGAGCCTTAAACTGACTAAGCTATATAAACAGGCAGTGCAAGTGAGTTAAGGGCTGAGTCGCACCTGCCAGCATTCTAATTTGTGATTGCAGTTTGCATGCAAATATCAGAGAAGAGGCCTAAACTCAATTATAGAGTTCCTTGAGAGTAGGGCTTTTCTATTAGCAGCACGTGTAAGGCAGTCAGAGGCTGAGTCACCTGTGCCATGGTTTAAACCAATGAATGTAGTTTTCACACAGATATCAGATGATAGACAGCCCTAAACTCAGTGAGCTATCTTACTAGTATGTGCGCATAAATATTGTTTCCAATTGTTCATAGATTTCGCATATGAGTGTCAACATGAAGTCAAGAGCAATATAAGTGCATACAGTTTGGTAGACGATTGGATTCTTGCATCAATTGCATTGACTGGCCCACTAAAACAACCGTTCTGGTGCTCACTATATAGGCGGTGGGGATATGAGGAGAGAATACATGTTGAATGCAATGTACTTAAGTACTCCATACTGCATACAGGTTATTAATGGAGATGGACGATTAACGATGCCCTATAGTATTGTTAGTCAACATATTGGTAGCATGTTCAAGTTCAATTTGTGAGTCACACCACAAGAGAAGCTCAAATATATACCCCTAACTTTGCGATCTGGAAGTAAAATTAAAGAACCAGCAAGTGTGTCTAATCTATTATTGACACACGTATACTGGCTATATGTCTTATACTTCTGTATCCCATCACATTGCTTACACCAATCCCACATTCTCACTTTCTTTTTTATTAAATTTGGATTGGTCATCAAATCATCAGTAGCCCCAATTTGTTCTAGGTCTTGTAAGCATTCGGTATACAAACTATTTTGTGTGCACGATGTGCCTGCTCGTCAGACTTTACAGAAGTCTTCATAGAGTGATTGTTTTTTGGGTTCAAAATGTTGTAAAATGTCCCTAGATTATTTTAAGTTACAATGGAGACCATTGACTGTAATCAGAGTTTGACTTGCAAGAGCGGCCTTGGGAGTCAAAGACAGTGTTTGCATATCATACCTTTTCATCACACGCATCGGTGTGCAAGGATCTCCTTCATCTCTCTTACCCTGCCCTCCCTATTACACACCTGGAGGTCGTTCAGTGTTGCTGGCAGGAATCCACGAGGTAGAAGCACTGGTCAGATGCATTTTGTACCGCTCTAATTACCGATTGCTTCTTGATTTTAAAAAAAGGAAAGCTTTTATTTTTTACTTTTTGGGCCTAATTGCCTTGTATAACACACCTTCACACAGTGCAGCCTGCAATTCCCCTCATTTGCCCACAAAGTAAATATTGCAGCAATTAGTGGCTCAATGGCCATTGCTGATCATTCTGATCTCGAGGCACTTTCCAAGCTGGCCACTGCTTTCTCTTTGTTGCTGGGGTTGCTCTTCTGACCTTCCTGCTTAACCCTGCAACATGATTGGCTTGTTTGTGCTGTTTGGTGTCCAACGTGGGACTGGCAGGCTTTAGCCAGCCCCCTCACCAAAGGCCAACTTCCTAAGGCCCCTGCCTGCTCACCGTCTGCTACAAGGACGCTGCTTGGCAACTCTTCTACACATGAACCTCCATGATGCTGCTACCTCACACCCCAAAGAAATCTGGAATACCTTGACTTTCACTCATTAACCATGGGTTTGTTCCCCCCTTCTGGAATATTTCTACCCTCTTTTGACTTTCAATTTTCCTTCTCTGTTTGTCTCCTATTTTTCACCCTTGACGGTATTGCTTTTTGCATATATAGTTACTATCTGATTCGAGTTGCAATTGCAAATCTAGTTGTATTTCTTGTATTTGGTTAAACTCATGTCTAGCTGTATTTCTTGCATTTGGTTAAACTCAAATTTCGCTGTGCTTTGCTAACTTGCAGTGTCCTTTGCTTGTATTCCCTGCTTTCTCTGTACCTGTCATGGCCACTGGTCAAGGACCACTAGTTCCATCATATAAAGGGTCCAGGTGGACCCAGTCCTGGCACCTTTGGCTCATGAGAAAGTGTGCTCTGCAAACTTTATTTCTGGTGCATGTGTTATTTCCTCCCCTACAGGGTCCCCACGTGCATCCAGGTCGGGCGTGGCCATAGGAAAACATTGGGCTGCTAATGCAGCATCCTTTGGGAGTGGCAAGGTGAGGCCACAAGGCGGAGCCAAGGGACGTGCCTGGGACCAGGCTATTTAAGCCTGCCCCGCCCGCATCCAAGCGCTTCATGTTAGTCTGCTTATAGCAGCGTAACGCTCACCGCCGCCAGAAGCGCTCTTACCTGATTCCAGCAATACCATAGCTTAAAGCACAGCTTACCTGACTCCAGCAACATCATCTCCAGTTGCGCATCTTAACCGATTCCAGCAATACCATCACCTGAAGCGTATCTTACCTGATTCCAGCAATAACATCGCCTGAAGCACATCTTACCTGATTCCAGCAATACCATCGCCTTAAGCACATCTTACCTGATTCCATCAATACCATCGCCTGAAGCGCATCTTACCTGACTCCCGCAATACCATTGCCTGCAACGCATTTTACCTGATTCCAGCAGTCACCGCAGTCGGGGCGCATCCTTACCTGTTCCAGGCGTCCAAGCTACGAGAGAGCTCATCTCAACCAGCATCCTTGCGGATCCATCCATCCAGCAACCGCTGGCAGGTCTTCGGATAGCTGCTTCTTGTCAGGCCATCCCTGCAGGACAAAAGGACAAACAAGGTTAGAAACAACATAAAGACATTACAAGGGATATGGGCAATAATCACGGAAAAAAGACCTTGCAAAAGGATACAGACAGTAATCATTGTTGAGAAACACTTATCTTTGAAGTGGACCAGCCACAGCCAGTCTGGGCTGCCACGCACATGGACCAGTGAAGAAACTAGGTCCATTTAAGGCGCCCCTGCAGTTGAGAAGGAGGACGGAGAGCGCATTCTCATAAGTAAACATGGGGCAATGTCAGCAATTATCGCATTCCACACAGCAGGGGAAGAAGCCTGATCCAGGGGAGCCAATTCCAGGGAGGGCTGCAACCGTGCCCCAACGTGTCCGCCGAGAACAGGTGAGCGTAACAGAACACAAAGCCTCTCTGAATCTCTGCCTGGGTGTTATGGAGACCTTGAAAACTGACCAGTTGGCCCAATTGCTGGGGGAACCTCTAGGCCAAAGTACATGCCTCCAGACAAGAAACCAATGCCTTAAGAAGGGACCTTATTGTTTCACGAGAATGAACTGATGACTTGGCAGACAGATTCTTCAGACTCATGCAGGGCAGGTTCCATTACCTGGAATTGCACAGCCTCCTATGCCGCAGCCATCACCACCAGTTCAAGTGCTGTTCCCAAGGGCAGTGCCACTGGCCCCGCCCGAACATTTTACCGGCAATCCTAATAAGTATGCCATATTCATGGTCCAATGTTGCCTTCACTTTTTGTGCCGGCCTGGGGCCTTTCCCAACGATAGCGCAAGAGTCACATTTGTACTTTCATACTTGGGAGGTAGTGCAGCGGACTGGTCGATACCCTTAGTAAATCAGAATGTTTCTGTTCATTCATTTGTATTGCGCACAGGACCAAAGGGTATCAGTGCGCATTAGCAGCAAGGTTATTCTCAGCTTGGTTACAGTGCTGTACAGTAATTACAGGTGTTTATACAAATCAATACAGTTACAGATACATTGGCAATACAGTTACAAATACAAAGGCAGATACATTAACAAGCAATTTCCAGATATGTATAAGGGGTTGGCGGTGAGGTTAGTGATCATTTTCCTTCATCCACTGAATGTAGTTACGCCTGAAATGGGGTAGGTTTGAGGTTTCCTTAAGGTAGGTGGCAGGGAGTTCCAGTGTTGTGCTGCTTTCACCTGGAAGCTATTACCACCAGTTTTGGTTTGCTTAAATCTAGGGACTGTTAGTAGCTTGGCGTTGGCAGTTCTGGTAGATCGGTTGGGGGTGTATCTCATGACTCTATCGACAAGGTAGCGAGTGACAGCATTGTTGAGGCATTTGCGCATCAATGAGGCGATCTTGAGCATGATTTTTTCGGTGTTGGTGAGCCAGTTGTGGGCTCTCCTGATGTTATAGATGTTTTCTTTTTTGGAGATGCACAGCGCTGCTCTGAGAGCATTGTTATGCAAAATCTGGATTATGTTTGTAACATGTTTATTGGCTCCTACATAGAGGGTGTTACAATAATCCAGTTTTGATAAGATTAGGGCTCTGGCTAAGGTGGTGCAGCTCTGGGTTGAGAGGAAGGGTTTGGCTGCTCTTATAAATTTACATGTGTGAACAGTAGAGGTGGCCATGGAGCTAACCTGTTTACAGAAGGATTGGGTGGAGTATAGATAGAACCGAAGAGCTTTGACTTCATTGGCTACATTAATGGTATTGCCCTCTATACTGAAGCTGGCGTATTTGTGATCTATATGAAGTATAGGTGACCTGGAAGGAGACTGCGCCTGATTCTTGCACACAAAACTTATTTTTTTTTATATTTTATAATTTTTTATTATTTATTGTTTCAGAAAAAATTGCCCTTAACGTTGATGACACGTGTTTCGGTCCTCCAAGGACCTTTTTCAAATCAGGGCTATTAAATAAACACATAAACAATCACAAAGGAAAATATGTGCATGTATCCAAAAATAAAGTAACGGTTTGAGTATTGAAGTTAGATCAGCATAGAGAAATAAACATTTTTAGGTGAGATGCATACAAACAAAAATACATAGATGTAAAATAATAAAAATAAAAATAAAAGCCAGACAATAAATGGATGGGGAAAAAGGTAGGAGAGAAGGGGTGAGATTCAAAGAAAGATAAGTACAAAATCTCCATTAGTTATTGTACACAATAAATTAATAAATCAAGCAATTTGTCATGGTCATTGTATGTCTCAGAAAAATGGAAACATGTTACCTTATGGTCATGTAAGAGGCCCCTGTCACATAATGTGAAAGATGAGCTTCCATATGTCATTGGGATAAATCCCTGAAAAAGCAAAAATAAAAACAATTATAATATAATGAATAAACTCTTATCTTACCCTAATATAAAGCTCAATAAATAAAAAGTAAAAAATGCACTGGGTATTGGGTTACAAAATAGCGTGTGTTCTTGAATATTGAGGATTATTAGTTGAAAACAAAATTACACGTGAAAAAATTAGCTTCGCACTCCTAATAACTAATGATACGCTTTCGCGTGTGAAAATATACGTGGATAGACGTATTTCACGTATGGGTACTTGCAAAGTAATCCCGCGTGAGAAAATATGATGTAATAACAGGATCCTAGTACCTTAAATATTAACCGCGTGATAATATCAACCCGTAAAGTCGTAATGCTGGCTTGCCACGTATACCGAACTCGAAGCGCACAAACGCGTGCGCGATAATCCATGTTGAAGCGTAAAAGTACATCTAAACAGTTATAATACGCACATTCGCGTGCGCGTGAAAAAATTGCTCTTATTTCATCTGATCGCGTGAAATTGTGATCGCGTGAAATCTTAATTAGCGTAAAAGTACATCTAAACAGTTATAATACGCACATTCGCGTGCGCGTGAAAAAATTGCTCTTATCTCATCTGACCGCGTGAAAGTGTGATCGCGTGAAATCTTAATTATGGATAGAGACGTATTCTATAATGGATGCGCACGATCGCGTGCGCCTATTACATGATAAAGCGTTAGAGTAGTTTTGTACAGGGTGAGTATGCACATTCGCGTGCGCGTGAAATTCCAGAATCTTAGCGTGAAAACGTGGTAGTCGATTCACACGCGTTCGCGTACGCGAAAATCGCATGAGAATGTGGATGCGTGAAAATTCAGACGCTCTCTTACCTG
This sequence comes from Ambystoma mexicanum, assembly GCA_002915635.3. NCBI lineage: Eukaryota > Metazoa > Chordata > Amphibia > Caudata > Ambystomatidae > Ambystoma > Ambystoma mexicanum. The sequence goes on from PGSH02003680.1 coordinate 48,732, forward strand.
CTGTTCAAATTAAGCGCGTACAATCGCAAAGTTGCTACAAGTCTCAAGGGGGCGCCATTATGTGTCCTCCCTGTTGTTTTATATGTTGCTGAGGGAACAATTCTCATAGAATGTCCTTCCTTCATGTTTAGTCGTGTGTTCACTGGTGGCCATATTGTAATGGAGTGAAAATGCCATAAAGGTATATGTTGAGTGGCAAATTGTGAAGTAATATGTATTCAGATAAAGTCTGCACGTCATGAACTTTTGATATTATTATCAAAAACGGCAGAATTGCAGAGAAAAAACATATGTGTAAGTGTATGAATGGAATAATGTCTTAATAAGAAAGGCAATAATATGGAATAGTGTACATAGACTGGTAAGAATGTTACTCTTCATTATAGTTACCACACAGTTGTAACTATAAAAAGGACACCATTTCATTATCAGAATTAAGTCCAAGTACTGTTGAATTGAATTTGCAAATCATTTTCGCCTCAGTTTGTCTGAGTCTCTTTTCTCTGTCACCTCCACGTCTTCCAAGGGTAACTTTTTGAAGGCCAATGAACTTAATGTCAGCTTTGTTATCCAATTGATGTTTCTCTTGCCAATGACAGGCAAGAGGCAGTCTAGGGTCCTGGCTTCCAATTTTGGCAAGATGTTCACGTACTCTAGTCCTGAGTTCCCTGATGGTGCTTCCAATGTATATTAATTTACACACACATACAATCGCATAAACCACATATTTTGTCCTACAGTTTATAGATTGCTTGATTTTTATAGTCTTATTATTGCTGCCCTTGAAACAATCAGTTTTTTCATGTGCATATTTGCAAATGGTGCAAGTTCCACATTTCCTGAAGCCATGGGTAGATTGTAGCCAATTCGATGTTCCCTCTGGTAGGTCTGGTAAGTCTGAAGGGCTTAGTTTGTTTTTTAGTGTCTGTGCTCTCTTAAAGATGATTCTTGGTTTGTTGTCAATAAAATTAGAAATATGGTCATCCAATTTCAAGAGATTCCAGTGTTTGGCCAATATTTTTCTCACATGTTTGTGGTCGTTACCAAATTTAGTGATGAATCCTATGGTGGATGGCTCCGCAGATCTGTTCTTACTAGCTAGAGTCTGTTCCTGAGTTAGTTGTAGACTTTTATCCAATGCCTTAGCGACACAATTGTTTGAATATCCTCTTGCCAGAAATCTTGATTGTAGAAGCCTACATTCTTTCTCAAAGTATTCTTTGGTCTGACAGTTTCTTCTTGCTCTTATAAATTCACCTGCTGGTATGTTGAGAATCGTTGTTCGATGATGGCAACTAGTAGCATGTAAGGTGGCATTGACCTCCGTAGGTTTACGAAATGTGCGCGTTTTTATCTGGTTCTGTTCAATATATATTGTGAGGTCCAAAAAATCAATACTATTAGCATCGCAGGCACCCGTGAATTGTATACCCATTTCATTAACATTGATTCTGTTTAAAAATGCCGTGAATTCTACTTCTGTGCCTTTCCATAGTATCAACACATCATCAATATATCTTAACCAATACATAAGATCCTTCTGATACACTTTATCCTTGTATATGAATGAATCCTCAAACAGTCCCATGAAGAGGTTTGCTAGGGCAGGGGCATATTTGGTGCCCATAGCAACCCCTCTTGTTTGTCTATAAAAGACATTGTTGAAATTGAAAATGTTGCATTGTAGGGAAAGCTCTAACATTTCCTTGATCATGACAATTTGATGGTACATCGAGGCTGACTCCTCCCTGAAGGTATAATCAATAGTTTTCAGAGCCCATGTATGTTGAATTGAGGTATATAGTGCTTTCACATCCATGGTTGCTAAAAGACAATCATGTTCCCAGTTCCAAGATTGTAGCTTAGTGATGACATCTGTAGTGTCCTTAAGGTATGCCTTTAGTTGAGTTGCCCTGGGTCTCAAAATATTGTCCAAATACTGTGAGATATTCTCTGTTGCCCAACCTATCCCACTGACAATCGGACGGCCCTCTGGTATTAAATCATATTGCTTGTGGATTTTCGGTAAGAAATATATTATAGGTATGGTTGGGTTCTTGATAGTAAGAAAGCTCTTTTCATTGTCCGAAATAAGACCTTTTCGATACCATTCCGAAATGTAGAATTCCACTTTTTGTGTGAACTCATTTGTAGGATTAACTGGTAATTTCTCATAACAGCCTGGTGGTGTAAGATGATTGCTGGCCATTTTCAAATAGTTATCTCGGTCCATAATAACAATGTTCCCTCCTTTGTCCGCTTCTTTGATGATTATTGAGCGGTCGGTTTCCAATTGATGTAAAGCTTCTTGTTCCCTGAGGGTGAGATTGGGTTTAGTTTTGGATTGAGGATTTCTAAAATCCATTTTATACAGATCTTGAGATACTGCCTTGTAAAAGGTGTCAATGACATTGTCAGTTGCTAATTGAGGTACAAATTTAGATGTGGGTTTCAGCTCCTTCATTGATAAGGAATCAGGTTGCACATTGAAGTCTCTTAATACATTAGTGATATCGTAATCCATAGGTTCTGCGATTGATCTTAGTAAGTAAATCTCTTCAATCTCTTTAATGCTTTGGTCACTCTGAATGGCTTTAGGTTGATGGGTGTACATGCCTGGTGCCTTAGTGGCAAAAAACTTTTTTAGTTTCAATTTTCGAACAAACTTGAAAAGATCGATATGTAAATCTGTCTCATTATGAATTGTAGATGGCGCAAAAGAAAGTCCTTTGTTAAGAAGCATACTTTCTTCAGTTGAAATCGGTCTAGATGATAAATTGAGAATTAAGTTTGGCCCTATTTCACTCTGTTCACTTCTCTTGAGGTTGCTCTTGTAAGCCTTTTGTTTACATTTTCTTGTGATCCTTGACTGGTTAGATCTTGAACCCCCCCTCCTTCCTCTCCTCCTGGTGTGCTGGGTGTTGCTCCAATGTTCTGTGGCAACTGAAAACGGACCTGTTTCAATATGGGATTTCTATTTCCTTTTTTGTATCTCTTGATTTGATTCATGAATCCCGAGGATGATCTTCCACTTGAACTCGCTTTAACCCTTGATGGATCAATTATATTGGTTGGTTCTTCTATATTCTGTGTTTCAGGTTCCGAATCAGCATCCGAACTAGCCGATGATGTGTTGGGTGTGCTGGTTTTAGACCCCAAATTTCGTCGTTGAATTATATTTTGCCTGGAAAGTGTATACCCTATCATCTCGGTAATCTCTTTCGTCCCGATAGTGTTTCCTCAATTTTCTCAGTTTCACTTCATCTTGATAGTTTTTTAAAATGTCATGCATGGTATTATAATTTTTCTCCTTTGTCGTTTCTTGTGATTTTTTATCTGCAATTTCTTTTTTGGTTTTGTCAATTAGTTCGATCATCCTCTTGTGTTCTCGCGTTGCATGTTCAATAAGAAGTTCTAACATCTTTTGGGAACTTCCATTTAGATTTTGTTCCCACATCTCTGCTAAATCATTATCTAAATCATTGTTGAAATTGGGGAAGATCAGAATGCGTAATCCTCTGGGTATTAGTTCATTTTTAGTATAGTTTTCCAAGGAGACTATCTCCCAGTATTTGTCGATTTCTTTTTTAGAAAGTCGTTCCAATTTGAAGAATAGTGCTCTCAAGTCCTCATGCTTCTGTATGGGGTTGAAGAATGCGTGTTTATTGCTGCCCTTCGGTGTAAAAAGATTTTCCGTTTCTTCCTGTCTGTTCCTAAGATATTCTGCCATTGCGTTCTATGTAGTGTCAGCCGTTGACCACAACCAATGTAAATATATTCATAAAAAACCCTTGGCTTGGAAGGTTTGGTCTAAACTGGCGACATCCGATAGTGGTAAGAAACTGAATGTCATAAATGAAAGTAGTCCAATAAGTCCTTAAAGTCGCGTCCCACCAAGTCGGGGGTTTAGCCAAGTACAAGACCCCTTGCTGAATAGTGTGAAGTATAGGTGACCTGGAAGGAGACTGCGCCTGATTCTTGCACACAAAACTTATTTTTTTATATTTTATAATTTTTTATTATTTATGTTTCAGAAAAAATTGCCCTTAACGTTGATGACACGTGTTTCGGTCCTCCAAGGACCTTTTTCAAATCAGGGCTATTAAATAAACACATAAACAATCACAAAGGAAAATATGTGCATGTATCCAAAAAATAAAATAACGGTTTGAGTATTGAAGTTAGATCAGCATAGAGAAATAAACATTTTTAGGTGAGATGCATACAAACAAAAATACATAGATGTAAAAATAATAAAAATAAAAATAAAAGCCAGACAATAAATGGATGGGGAAAAAGGGTAGGAGAGAAGGGGTGAGATTCAAAGAAAGATAAGTACAAAATCTCCATTAGTTATTGTACACAATAAATTAATAAATCAAGCAATTTGTCATGGTCATTGTATGTCTCAGAAAAATGGAAACATGTTACCTTATGGTCATGTAAGAGGCCCCTGTCACATAATGTGAAAGATGAGCTTCCATATGTCATTGGGATAAATCCCTGAAAAAGCAAAAATAAAAACAATTATAATATAATGAATAAACTCTTATCTTACCCTAATATAAAGCTCAAAAAAGGAAAAATGCACTGGGTATTGGGTTACCAAATAGCGTGTGTTCTTGAATATTGAGGATTATTAGTTGAAAACAAAATTACACGTGAAAAAATTAGCTTCGCACTCCTAATAACTGATGGTACGCTTTCGCGTGTGAAAATATACGTGGATAGACGTATTTCACGTATGAGTACTTGCAAAGTAATCCCGCGTGAGAAAATATGATGTAATAACAGGATCCTAGTACTTTAAATATTAACCGCGTGATAATATCAACCCGTAAAGTCGTAATGCTGGCTTGCCACGTATACCGAACTCGAAGCGCACAAACGCGTGCGCGATAATCCATGTTGAAGCGTAAAAGTACATCTAAACAGTTATAATACGCACATTCGCGTGCGCGTGAAAAAATTGCTCTTATTTCATCTGATCGCGTGAAATTGTGATCGCGTGAAATCTTAATTAGCGTAAAAGTACATCTAAACAGTTATAATACGCACATTCGCGTGCGCGTGAAAAAATTGCTCTTATCTCATCTGACCGCGTGAAAGTGTGATCGCGTGAAATCTTAATTATGGATAGAGACGTATTCTATAATGGATGCGCACGATCGCGTGCGCCTATTACATGATAAAGCGTTAGAGTAGTTTTGTACAGGGTGAGTATGCACATTCGCGTGCGCGTGAAATTCCAGAATCTTAGCGTGAAAACGTGGTAGTCGATTCACACGCGTTCGCGTACGCGAAAATCGCATGAGAATGTGGATGCGTGAAAATTCAGACGCTCTCTTACCTGCTGTTCAAATTAAACGCGTACAATCGCAAAGTTGCTACAAGTCTCAAGGGGGTGCCATTTTGTGTCCTCCCTGTTGTTTTATATGTTGCTGAGGGAACAATTCTCATAGAATGTCCTTCCTTCATGTTTAGTCGTGTGTTCACTGGTGGCCATATGGTAATGGAGTGAAAATGCCATAAAGGTATATGTTGAGTGGCAAATTGTGAAGTAATATGTATTCAGATAAAGTCTGCACGTCATGAACTTTTGATATTATTATCAAAAACGGCAGAATTGCAGAGAAAAAACAAATGTCTAAGTGTATAAATGGAATAATGTCTTAATAAGAAAGGCAATAATATGGAATAGTGTACATAGACTGGTAAGAATGTTACTCTTCATTATAGTTTCCACACAGTTGTAATTATAAAAAGGACACCATTTCATTATCAGAATTAAGTCCAAGTACTGTTGAATTGAACTTGCAAATCATTTTCGCCTCAGTTTGTCTGAGTCTCTTTTCTCTGTCACCTCCACGTCTTCCAAGGATAACTTTTTGAAGGCCAATGAACTTAATGTCAGCTTTGTTATCCAATTGATGTTTCTCTTGCCAATGACAGGCAAGAGGCAGTCTAGGGTCCTGGCTTCCAATTTTGGCAAGATGTTCACGTACTCTAGTCCTGAGTTCCCTGATGGTGCTTCCAATGTATATTAATTTACACACACATACAATCGCATAAACCACATATTTTGTCCTACAGTTTATAGATTGCTTGATTTTTATAGTCTTATTATTGCTGCCCTTGAAACAATCAGTTTTTTCATGTGCATATTTGCAAATGGTGCAAGTTCCACATTTCCTGAAGCCATGGGTAGATTGTAGCCAATTCGATGTTCCCCTCTGGTAGGTCTGGTAAGTCTGAAGGCCTTAGTTTGTTTTTTAGTGTCTGTGCTCTCTTAAAGATGATTCTTGGTTTGTTGTCAATAAAATTAGAAATATGGTCATCCAATTTCAAGAGATTCCAGTGTTTGGCCAATATTTTTCTCACATGTTTGTGGTCGTTACCAAATTTAGTGATGAATCCTATGGTGGATGGCTCCGCAGATCTGTTCTTACTAGCTAGAGTCTGTTCCTGAGTTAGTTGTAGACTTTTATCCAATGCCTTAGCGACACAATTGTTTGAATATCCTCTTGCCAGAAATCTTGATTGTAGAAGCCCACATTCTTTCTCAAAGTATTCTTTGGTCTGACAGTTTCTTCTTGCTCTTATAAATTCACCTGCTGGTATGTTGAGAATCGTTGTTCGATGATGGCAACTAGTGGCATGTAAGGTGGCATTGACCTCCGTAGGTTTACGAAATGTGCGCGTTTTTATCTGGTTCTGTTCAATATGTATTGTGAGGTCCAAAAATCAATACTATTAGCATCGCAGGCACCCGTGAATTGTATACCCATTTCATTATCATTGATTCTGTTTAAAATGCCGTGAATTCTACTTCTGTGCCTTTCCATAGTATCAACACATCATCAATATATCTTAACCAATACATAAGATCCTTCTGATACACTTTATCCTTGTATATGAATGAATCCTCAAACAGTCCCATGAAGAGGTTTGCTAGGGCAGGGGCATATTTGGTGCCCATAGCAACCCCTCTTGTTTGTCTATAAAAGACATTGTTGAAATTGAAAATGTTGCATAGTAGGGAAAGCTCTAACATTTCCTTGATCATGACAATTTGATGGTACATCGAGGCTGACTCCTCCCTGAAGGTATAATCAATAGTTTTCAGAGCCCATGTATGTTTAATTGAGGTATATAGTGCTTTCACATCTATGGTTGCTAAAAGACAATCATGTTCCCAGTTCCAAGATTGTAGCTTAGTGATGACATCTGTAGTGTCCTTAAGGTATGCCTTTAGTTGAGTTGCCCTGGGTCTCAAAATATTGTCCAAATACTGTGAGATATTCTCTGTTGCCCAACCTATCCCACTGACAATCGGACGGCCCTCTGGTATTAAATCATATTGCTTGTGGATTTTCGGTAAGAAATATATTATAGGTATGGTTGGGTTCTTGATAGTAAGAAAGCTCTTTTCATTGTCCGAAATAAGACCTTTTCGATACCATTCCGAAATGTAGAATTCCACTTTTTGTGTGAACTCATTTGTAGGATTAACTGGTAATTTCTCATAACAGCCTGGGGTGTTAAGATGATTGCTGGCCATTTTCAAATAGTTATCTCGGTCCATAATAACAATGTTCCCTCCTTTGTCCGCTTCTTTGATAATTATTGAGCGGTCGGTTTCCAATTGATGTAAAGCTTCTTGTTCCCTGAGGGTGAGATTGGGTTTAGTTTTGGATTGAGGATTTCTAAAATCCATTTTATACAGATCTTGAGATACTGCCTTGTAAAAGGTGTCAATGACATTGTCAGTTGCTAATTGAGGTACAAATTTAGATGTGGGTTTCAGCTCCTTCATTGATAAGGAATCAGGTTGCACATTGAAGTCTCTTAATACATTAGTGATGTCGTAATCCATAGGTTCTGCGATTGATCTTAGTAAGTAAATCTCTTCAATCTCTTTAATGCTTAGGTCACTCTGAATGGCTTTAGGTTGATGGGTGTACATGCCTGGTGCCTTAGTGGCAAAAAACTTTTTTAGTTTCAATTTTCGAACAAACTTGAAAAGATCGATATGTAAATCTGTCTCATTATGAATTGTAGATGGCGCAAAAGAAAGTCCTTTGTTAAGAAGCATACTTTCTTCAGTTGAAATCGGTCTAGATGATAAATTGAGAATTAAGTTTGGCCCTATTTCACTCTGTTCACTTCTCTTGAGGTTGCTCTTGTAAGCCTTTTGTTTACATTTTCTTGTGATCCTTGACTGGTTAGATCTTGAACCCCCCCTCCTTCCTCTCCTCCTGGTGTGCTGGGTGTTGCTCCAATGTTCTGTGGCAACTGAAAACGTGAACACACGACTAAACATGAAGGAAGGACATTCTATGAGAATTGTTCCCTCAGCAACATATAAAACAACAGGGAGGACACAAAATGGCGCCCCCTTGAGACTTGTAGCAACTTTGCGATTGTACGCGTTTAATTTGAACAGCAGGTAAGAGAGCGTCTGAATTTTCACGCATCCACATTCTCATGCGATTTTCGCGTACGCGAACGCGTGTGAATCGACTACCACGTTTTCACGCTAAGATTCTGGAATTTCACGCGCACGCGAATGTGCATACTCACCCTGTATAAAACTACTCTAACGCTTTATCATGTAATAGGCGCACGCGATCGTGCGCATCCATTATAGAATACGTCTCTATCCATAATTAAGATTTCACGCGATCACAATTTCACGCGGTCAGATGAGATAAGAGCAATTTTTTCACGCGCACGCGAATGTGCGTATTATAACTGTTTAGATGTACTTTTACGCTAATTAAGATTTCACGCGATCACAATTTCACGCGATCAGATGAAATAAGAGCAATTTTTTCACGCGCACGCGAATGTGCGTTTTATAACTGTTTAGATGTACTTTTACGCTTCAACATGGATTATCGCGCACGCGTTTGTGCGCTTCGAGTTCAGTATACGTGGCAAGCCAGCATTACGACTTTACGGGTTGACATTATCACGCGGTTAATATTTAAGGCACTAGGATCCTGTCATTGCATCATATTTTCTCACGCGGGATTACTTTGCAAGTACTCATACGTGAAATACGTCTATCCACGTATATTTTCACACGCGAAAGCGTACCATCAGTTATTAGGAGTGCGAAGCTAATTTTTTCACGTGTAATTTTGTTTTCAACTAATAATCCTCAATATTCAAGAACACACGCTATTTGGTAACCCAATACCCAGTGCATTTTTTATTTTTTGAGCTTTATATTAGGGTAAGATAAGAGTTTATTCATTATATTATAATTTTTTTTATTTTTGCTTTTTCAGGGATTTATCCCAATGACATATGGAAGCTCATCTTTCACATTATGTGACAGGGGCCTCTTACATGACCATAAGGTAACATGTTTCCACTTTTTCTGAGACATACAATGACCATTACAAATTGCTTGATTTATTAATTTATTGTGTACAATAACTAATGGAGATTTTGTACTTATCTTTCTTTGAATCTCACCCCTTCTCTCCTACCCTTTTTCCCCATCCATTTATTGTCTGGCTTTTTATTTTTATTTTTATTATTTTTACATCTATGTATTTTTGTTTGTATGCATCTCACCTAAAAATGTTTATTTTTCTATGCTGATCTAACTTCAATACTCAAACCGTTACTTTATTTTTTGGATACATGCACATATTTTCCTTTGTGATTGTTTATGTGTTTATTTAATAGCCCTGATTTGAAAAAGGTCCTTGGAGGACCGAAACACGTGTCATCAACGTTAAGGGCAATTTTTTCTGAAACATAAATAATAAAAAATTATAAAATATAAAAAAAATAAGTTTTGTGTGCAAGAATCAGGCGCAGTCTCCTTCCAGGTCACCTATACTTCATATTATTCAGCAAGGGGTCTTGTACTTGGCTAAACCCCCGACCTGGTGAGACGCGACTCTAAGGACCTATTGGACTACTTACATTTACGACATTCAGTTTTTTACCACTATCGGATGTCGCCAGTTTAGACCAAACCTCCTAAGCCAAGGGTTTTTTATGAATGTATTTGTGATCTAGTTTATTTAGGTTAAGGGTGGAACCAAGGATGATGAGCTCGCTCTTGTCATCATTCAGGCATAGACTGTAAGAGGCCATCCATGCCTGGATGATTAGGTACACCCTGTTCACCAAGGCCAAATCTTTGTGTAATCTCCCATTAGCGGGATGAGGATCTGGGTACCATCGGCATAGTTGGTGTAGGTGATACCCAGACAATCAAGATCATCAAACAGGTGCTTTGTAAACATGTTGTACAAGGTTGGGGAGACGCATGATCCGGCGGGGGCTGACATAGGCTGACATAGAGAAGACACGCATAGACCTGTTGTTAAGGAAACATTCAAACCAGCCTATGGCTTCTTGCGAGAAGTGAGCTGCCGAATCTAGGTGGTTACAGAGGATGTTGTGGTCTACTAAATCAAATGCCGTGAGAGGTCAAGTAGAAGTAGTAGAGCAGTTTTACCATTGTCTCTGAGGTTGTCAATTTGAGCTTTAAGATCGATGAGGTGGTCTAAAGCCCGACTGCCGGATTCCCAGGAGATGGTTTATTTCTAGGTATTGTTGTATTTGTAGATAGGCTGTCTTATCTAGTATTTTAAGCAGGAAGAGGAAAGTGGTGATGGGTCTGTAGTTTGTGGGTATTGATGGGTCTAAAGAGGGTTTTTTGATTAAGGGGAGGACCCAAGCCTCTTTCAGATTGCTAGGATAGTGCCTGAGGAGAAGGAGGCATTGATGAGCTTAGTAATGAAGGGTGAGAGGTCTCTTGCCACATCTTTGATGATTTTTGATGGGCAGGGGGCGTCCTGGCAGTTCGAGGGTTTGAGGCTCAGGATGATTTTTTCCACCTCTAACATGGAAACTTTGGAGAAGTTAAAGCTGGAGGTGGTTAGGTGTGGAGTTATGGGGAGGGGGAGGAGAGGTAGAGTTAGCTACAAAGGCTACGCGGATTAGATATTCTTTCTTGTTGTTAATTTTAATTTGTAGGCCTGCTACTTTATTGGATAGGGCATTTTGGACACTAGTGCACCATTGTTTGTCTTCCACACATGTGCCAAGGACAGGGACGGGTGTTTCCAGCTCTTTGATGATGGTGAACAATTCTTTTGTGCTAGAATTGGCTTGTGATATTCTCAAGTTGTAGGACTCTTGTTTGGCGATCATGATTTATTTTTTGTAGAGTGCAGTTGTTTTGTTAAGGTTCAGCTTATTGTTATCCAAGGGTGATTGTCTCCAAGCCTGTTCCACCATTTACGTTTCTCTAATCTGAGAGATTTCAGATAGGGAGAGAACCATGTGTTCAGGTATTTTTTATGTTTGCTTTTAACGGTGAGATGGAGTCTAGAGCTGATCTCATGATTTTGTTGTAGCCATCAACAAGGGAATGAAGATTGGAGAATGCAGATAGTGAGTTCAGGGTCGAGAGGATGAGGGGGGATGAGTTTTTCAGCTGTAATGTTTTTCTTATTTCTCGTAGGGATGGCTGGGGTTAGTGTGTTATTAGAGATGTGGCTTGAGGATTCGAGGGAGAAAGTGAGGAGATGGTGATCGGACCATGGCTGAGGTGAGATGGCGGTAAAGGAAGCCACGCAGTTATAGTCTGCGACCCAGTCAAGGGTTCTCCCTTTATTATGGGTGGTGAGGGTCACTCTTTGGGTAAAACCTAATTCAATAGGGTGTTGTCGATAAGGGTGATCTAAGGGTCTTTAGGGTCTTTGAAGCCCAAGTTAAGGTCTCCTAGGAGGAGGCTCTGGGACGTATTCTTTATGTTGTTGGTGAGGATGGTTCTGAGGTCCTCCTCAAAAGAGCATAGAGGGCCGGGTGGTCTGTTGAGTAGGTGAATGGTGATGGTTTGGGTGTTGGCAGTGGGCAATTTAGCTATTAGTGATTCACAAGATGTGAGGTTGTCCGAGGTGGCAAGTCCCATGTTAAGATGAGTTTTGGCAATTATGGCGATGCCGCCACCTCTGGATTCTATTCTGTCTGCTCTGAAGATTGTGTAGTCATCTGGGATAGCTTGCATGAGCGCTGGGCCAGCAGCTGCGTGGAGCTAGGACTCAGTGATAGCTAGAAAATGTTTCTTCTAGTATGAGGTCTGCTATGTCTGTCTCATGGGTGACTAGGGATCGTGCATTAATTAAGGTGCCTCTAATCGGGGGGGTAATGATTTTGGTAGGGGGGGATGGCTGTATTGTGAGGCTTGTGCTTGACAGCAATGTTGGTTGGGTTGCGCGTAGGTCTGTTCAAAGGTTGAATGATAGGAGTGACTATGAGCTCAGGTGGAGTCCAGTTAGTCAGTTTAGAATGAGGGGAGTCCCTGGGATGAGGTTTGTATAGTTTGGGTAAACTGGCACGTAGTCTGACATTTCTGGTGGAGGGATTACAGGGGATAGATAGGTAGGGCAGTGTGGCTAGGTAGGTGAGTGGTGTTGGTGAGTGGGTGTGAGTCATGGTGTTGGGAGATGAGGTGTCTGTGGAGGCAGTGCTGAAAGTGTGGCTTGAGTGGCTAGATGAGCAGATAAGGTGGAGAATTACTCTCAGCAGTGCTGAATAGATACCTGATAGGTACATTCTGTTAAAAGTGAGTTATGTAGGCAAATCAATGCTAGTGAGAAATGTAGATAACAATAGTCTGTACAAGTCTACAAGTAGGGGGGACAGTGGTCAAGAGTGAGCAAGGGCACGGTAGGCTGAATTCAGCATAGGCAGGATAGATTTAAGATCAATATGGGCAAGCTAGGTTCAACGTGAGTCCGGTGGGCTATATTCAACATGGACACAGTAGCAGGGTTTAACCTGGGCGCATTAGCCTAGGATCAACATGAGCACAAAAGCAAGGTTCAACATAGGCGCATTAGCCTAGGACCAACCTGAGCACAAAAGCAAGGTTCAACGTAGGCGCATTAGCCTAGGATCAAAATGAGCACAACAACAAGGTTCAACGTAGGCACATTGGCCTAGGATCAACATGAGCACAAAAGCAAGATTCAATGTAGGCGCATTAGCCTAGGATCAACATGAGCACAAAAGCAAAGTTCAACGTAGGCGCATTAGCCTACGATCAACATAAGCACAAAAGCAAGGTTCAACATAGGCGCATTAGCCTAGGTTCAACATGAGCACAATCAACAGGTTCAGTGAAGGTGCATTAGGCATAATAAGCGTAGTTCATCATAAGGCTAGGTACTGCAAAGGCACATTCGGCAATATATCTACAATGCAGGCATGGGGAGTGTGTATGTAGAGGGGGCACATGGAGGAGGGAGATCAGAAGCAGCAGCTTTCAAAGTACAATATTAACGGTAATAAGCTGAAAATAAAATAAAATACACTGACAGACACGCTTGCCCATGTACGATCAATGAGATGCTGGGGAAGTCAGCGGCACTGCAGTAGTGTCAGTGATGGGTAGTAGTCACAAATGCATAATAATGTTTACATGGTGTATAGTGGCTGTCAGTAGGCCGAGCAATCAAAGCTAAAGTCATGTGTCCTAAACTTTGGAGAATTCCAATGGGAATTGGAAAAACTGTTTGCTAGACACACCCAAGGACAAGCCCTGGATAACGAACTACTGTCCCTCTGACAGGGCATGATCTGCTGACTTATATCGCTACCTTTAATCGTCTTTTAGCTCAGAAAATTGGCCAGAAGAGAAGAGGACCACACTATCTTATCAGGGATTGAAGGTTGAACTAAAGCATGTTCTAGCCCAAGTGGTCAATCCTCCTGAATGCTGTGCGGAGTACATCAATCTGACGATACAGCTGGACCACAGGTTGCAGCACCGAAAAATGGATTGCACAAGAACTGAAGGGAGGCCGGTCTATATTCGACCCCAGGACAATCAAATCAAAGCCCACAAACCAACCAAGCCTATGCAGATTGGGGTTTATGGGCTCCTATCTCCAAGGCGGAGAGAGAAAAGAGGAGACAACGTCAACTCTGTTTATACTGCAGAAGAGCAGGACATTTCCTCCAGGAATGGCTATTATATTGATCAAGATCTGGCTGCACTAATAGACCTTCCCCTCCAGCAAAAGCTACAATCGGAAAATGTCACAGCAGTAGATGGTTCTCAGTTGTCATCCGGCCCAGTGACGCAACATACCAACAAAGTCATGCTGATGTGTCAGGATGGTCATAGGGAAGACATCTCTTTTGATCTTATCTGGGCTCCTCAGTTCCAGATGATCTTAGGAATGCCTTGGCTGGAAACCCATAACCCCAGGATCGACTGGCAAACATGAGTGCTGACCTTTCCTCAAGAATGTGCCAATAGCTGCTACCGCAAAAGCATGAAGATCCAGGAACTCAAGACAACATCTATCCTGGGGCTTTATGGTTCCCTACCCCCTGAATATCTGGATTACCAGGATGTGTTCCAAAAGGAGCAAGCAAACACCCAGCCTCCACATAGCCCTTACGACTGCCAGATCGATCTGGTGTCCAGAGCACAAATCCCCTGAAGTCAAATTTACACTCTAACAGAGCAAGAAAACCAGCCTCTGAAGTCTTGCCTGCATCAGTACCTAGCTAATGGAGTCATCTGCCCGTCTAAGTCTCCTGCCTCCTCGGCTCACTTTTTCGTACCAAAGAAAGAGGGTGACCTAAGAACTTGTATAGATTATAGAGCACTGAACCAAATCACAGTGAAGAACAGACATCCCCTGCCACTCATCCTGGAGCTGCTAGATCAGGTGAACAATTCTCAAATCTACACAAAAATGGACCTAGGAGGAGCCTACCACCTTGTGAGAGTTAAAAAGGGAGACAAGTGGAAGACAGCATTCCGAAACATATATGGACTTTTCGAGTATCAGGTCATGCCCTTTGGGTTATGTAATGCACCAGCAGCGTTCCAATTCTTCATGAACAATGTGCTTCATGAATTGTTGGATGTTTGCATAATTGTTTACAATGATGACATTCTTATCTGCTCAACGTCCAAGGAGGATCATGTCGGCCATGTAAGGGCAGTTCGGAGAAACTTTGTCAGCACCGGCTGTTTGCCAAATTGGTAAAATGTTTCTTCCATGTCATGAAGGTTGAAATTTTGGGCTTCATATTTACCCGATGGGGAGTTCTCATGGACACAAGCAAGGTGGATGCTATCCTTCAGTGGTCATCACCAAAATCCTCAAAAGGAGTAAAAAGTGTGCTTGGATTTGGCAAATTTTACCGACAGTTTATCCCAAGGTTTTCCTAAATAGTTTATCCAATCACCTCACTACTGAGAAAAAATAAGACATTTTTCTGGTCCCCCGAAGCAGAAAACACCTTCCAGAAATTGAAACTTGCCTTCACCTCAGCAACAGTTCTACGGCACCTTCGACCCGACCTGCCATATGTGGTCGAAACAGATGCCTCCAGCATAGCCATGGGAGCAGCATTATCACAAAAGGAACCGGACATGGGGCAATTACATCCCATAGCATTTTGGTCCCATACGTTTTCTGTGCCGTAATTAAACTATGCAATCACTGACAAGGAACTATTAGCAATTAAAGGAGCCTTCAAAACCTGGAGACACTATCTTCTGGGACCAAGACACATGGTCACGGTTATCACAGATCACCGTAATCTGCAATACTTGAAAACTGCCAAGGCCCAATCTTCGCGCCAGACCCTGGAGCAATACCTGAGATGTATGTTGCAACAAACTTAACTCTATCCACACTAGCACCGGACAGACCCCATTCTACACAGTGCACGGTTGGCATCTTCAAACGTCCTCCTTTGATTCACTTTACGAACTGGAAATGCCAGCAATTACCGCATTGCATAAAACTATCACTCAAACCCTTAAAGAGACAGCAGAAAACCTGACCAGTGCCAAAGAACAACAGAAAAGGTTTGCAGACCGACATCGAAGAGAGGCCCTGCATTACCAAGTCGGAGATAAGGTATGGTAGGCATCCCAGATGACATCGAAGAGAGGCCCTGCATTACCAAGTCGGAGATAAGGTATGGTAGGCATCCAAGAACATTCTTTCGAAAGGACCCCGAGCCTACCGTCCCAGGTACCTGGGACCTTATTCCGTCAAAGCCATCATTAAACCTGCTGCCATGAATTTGGATTTACCAGCCAATATGCGGATCCATCTGGTATTCAATGTTTCTCTCGTGAAGCCAATGAAACCAGATACTCGGATTAAAGCACCACCCGAGCCAGACATCATAGAAGGAGAACCGGAATACGAAGTCAAAGCTATTCTGGATTCCAAGATAGTGTGATCTAAACTGTACTACCTGATCGACTGGGAGGGTTATGGGACCATTCTTCCATGCCCCATGCCTAATCAAACAGTTCCATCATAACAATCCCGCCAGACCAGGACCAGGGGGCAGAGTGCCCATGAGAGGGGCCTTGAGGGGGAGTTCTGTCATGGCAACTGGGCAAGGACGACTAGTTCCATCATTGAAAGGGCTCCAGGTGGACCCAGTTCTGGCGCTTTTGGCGACAGGCTCATTAGAAAGTGTGCTCTGCACACTTTATTTCTGGTGCACGTATTATTTCCTCCCCTGCATGGTCCCCATGTGCAGCCAGGTTGGGCGTGGCCATAGGAAAACATTGGGCTGCACGTACAGCATCCTTTGGGAGTGGCAAGGTGGGGCCACAAGGCGGAGCCAAGGGGGCAATGCTGCAGCAACCAGACTATCTAAGCCTGTCCCACCCACATGCAAGCGCTTTGCGTTAGTCTGCTTATATAGGGACATCTTAAGAACTTTTGGGCCCTGGGCATG
>PGSH02003681.1:0-13653 GCA_002915635.3 Ambystoma mexicanum
GTAAATTAACAAAATGGGGGTGTTCTGAGGACGCTGTCCGTATTGTTCTATGGCAAGTTGAATGTGTTCTAAGAACACTTGTGGTGTCCTTTAAATGTTCGTAAATAACAAAATGGGGGATTCTGAGGATGCTGTCCGTATTGTTCTTTGGCAAGTTGAATGTGTTCTAAGAACACTTGGGTTGTCCTGAATGTTCGTAAATTAACAAAATGGGGGTGTTCTGAGGACGCTGTCCATATTGTTCGCTGGCAAGTTGAAAGTGTTCTAAGAACACTCGTGGTGTACGTTAAATGTTCGTAAATTAACAAAATGGGGGTGTTCTGAGGACGCTGTCCGTATTGTTCTTTGGCAAGTTGAATGTGTTCTAAGAACACTTGCGGTGTCCTGAAATGTTCGTAAATAAACAAAATGGGGGTGTTCTGAGGACGCTGTCCGTATTGTTCGTTGGCAAGTTGAAAGTGTTCTAAGAACACTTGTGGTGTCCGTTAAATGTTCGTAAATTAACAAAATGGGGGTGTTCTGAGGACGCTGTCCGTATTGTTCTTTGGCAAGTTGAATGTGTTCTAAGAACACTCGTGGTGTCCTGAAATGTTCGTAAATTAACAAAATGGGGGTGTTCTGAGGACGCTGTCCGTATTGTTCGCTGGCAAGTTGAAAGTGTTCTAAGAACACTTGTGGTGTCCGTTAAATGTTCGTAAATTAACAAAATGGGGGTGTTCTGAGGACGCTGTCCGTATTGTTCTTTGGCAAGTTGAATGTGTTCTAAGAACACTTGTGGTGTCCTTGAAATGTTCGTAAATAAACAAAATGGGGGTGTTCTGAGGACGCTGTCCGTATTGTTCTTTGGCAAGTTGAATGTGTTCTAAGAACACTTGCGGTGTCCTTTAAATGTTCGTAAATTAACAAAATGGGGGTGTTCTGAGGACGCTGTCCGTATTGTTCTCTGGCAAGTTACATTTGTTCCAAGAACACTTGCGGTGTCCTAAAATGTTTGTAAATTAACAAAATGGGGGTGTTCTGAGGACGCTGTCCGTATTGTTCTTTGGCAAGTTGAATGTGTTCTAAGAACACTTGCGGTGTCCTGAAATGTTCGTAAATTAACAAAATGGGGGCGTTCTGAGGACGCTCTCCGTATTGTTCGCTGGCAAGTTGAAAGTGTTCTAAGAACACTTGTGGTGTACGTTAAATGTTCGTAAATTAACAAAATGGGGGTGTTCTGAGGACGCTGTCCGTATTGTTCTTTGGCAAGTTGAAAGTGTTCTAAGAACACTTGTGGTGTCCTGAAATGTTTGTAAATAAATAAAATGGGGGGTCCTGAGGAGGCTGTCCGTATTGTTCTCTGGCAAGTTGAATGTGTTCTAAGAACACTTGCGGTGTCCTGAAATGTTCGTAAATAAAAAATGGGGGTGTCTGAGGACGCTGTCCGTATTGTTCGCTGGCAAGTTGAAAGTGTTCTAAGAACACTCGTGGTGTACTGTTAAATGTTCGTAAATAAACAAAATGGGGTGTTCTGAGGACGCTGTCCGTATTGTTCTTTGGCAAGTTGAATGTGTTCTAAGAACACTGCGGTGTCCTGAAATGTTCGTAAATTAACAAAATGGGTGTGTTCTGAGGACGCTGTCCGTATTGTTCAGTGGCAAGTTGAATGTGTTCTAAGAACACTCGTGGTGTCCGTTAAATGTTCGTAAATTAACAAAATGGGGGTGTTCTGAGGACGCTGTCCGTATTGTTCTGTGGCAAGTTGAAAGTGTTCTAAGAACACTCGTGGTGTCGTTAAATGTTCGTAAATAAACAAAATGGGGGTGTTCTGAGGACGCTGTTCGTATTGTTCAATGGCAAGTTGAAAGTGTTCTAAGAACACTTGTGGTGTCCTTTAAATGTTCATAAATAAACAAAATGGGGGTGTCCTCAGGACGCGGTCCATATTGTTCTTTGGCAAGTTGAATGTGTTCTAAGAACATTTGCGGTGTCCTGAAATGTTCGTAAATTAACAAAATGGGGGTGTACTCAGGACGCTGTCCTTATTGTTCGGTGGCAAGTTGAAAGTGTTCTAAGAACACTTGTGGTGTCCTTTAAATGTTCGTAAATTAACAAAAAGGGGGTGTTCTGAGGACGCTGTCCATATTGTTCTCTGGCAAGTTACATTTGTTCCAAGAACACTTGTGGTGTCCTGAAATGTTTGTAAATTAACAAAATGGGGGTTGTCTGAGGACGCTGTCCGTATTGTTCTTTGGCAAGTTGAATGTGTTCTAAGAACACTTGCGGTGTCCTGAAATGTTCGTAAATTAACAAAAGGGGGGCGTTCTGAGGACGCTGTCCATATTGTTCGCTGGCAAGTTGAAAGTGTTCTAAGAACACTCGTGGTGTACGTTAAATGTTCGTAAATTAACAAAATGGTGGTGTTCTGAGGACGCTGTCCGTATTGTTCTTTGGCAAGTTGAAAGTGTTCTAAGAACACTTGTGGTGTCCTGAAATGTTCGTAAATAAATAAAATGAGGGTGTCCTGAGGAGGCTGTCCATATTGTTCTCTGGCAAGTTGAAAGTGTTCTATGAACACTTGCGGTGTCCTGAAATGTTAAATGGGGATGTCCTGAGGACGCTGTCCGTATTGTTCGCTGGCAAGTTGAATGTGTTCTAAGAACACTCGCGGTGTCCTGAAATGTTCGTAAATAAACAAAATGGGAATGTTCTGAGGACGCTGTCCATATTGTTCTTTGGCAAGTTGAATGTGTTCTAAGAACACTTGCAGTGTCCTGAAATGTTGGTAAATTAACAAAATGGGTGTGTTCTCAGGATTCTGTCCGTATTGTTCGGTGGCAAGTTGAAAGTGTTCTAAGAACACTCGTGGTGTACGTTAAATGTTCGTAAATTAAGAAAATGGGGGTGTTCTGAGGACGCTGTCCGTATTGTTCTTTGGCAAGTTGAAAGTGTTCTAAGAACACTTGTGGTGTCCTGAAATGTTCGTAAATAAACAAAATGGGGGTGTTCTGAGGACGCTGTTCGTATTGTTCAATGGCAAGCTGAAAGTGTTCTAAGAACACTTGTGGTGTCCGTTAAATGTTCGTAAATAAACAAAATGGGGTGTTCTGAGGACGCTGTCCGTATTGTTCTTTGGCAAGTTGAATGTGTTCTAAGAACACTTGCGGTGTCCTGAAATGTTCGTAAATTAACAAAATGGGGGTGTACTCAGGACGCTGTCCTTATTGTTCGGTGGCAAGTTGAAAGTGTTCTAAGAACACTCGTGGTGTACGTTAAATGTTCGTAAATTAACAAAATGGGGGTGTTCTGAGGACGCTGTCCGTACTGTTCTTTGGCAAGTTGAATGTGTTCTAAGAACACTTGCGGTGTCCTGAAATGTTCATAAATAAACAAAATGGGGGTGTTCTGAGGACGCTGTTCGTATTGTTCAATGGCAAGTTGAATGTGTTCTAAGAACACTTGTGGTGTCCTTTAAATGTTCGTAAATTAACAAAATGGGGGTGTTCTGAGGACGCTGTCCGTATTGTTCTCTGGCAAGTTACATTTGTTCCAAGAACACTTGCGGTGTCCTAAAATGTTTGTAAATTAACAAAATGGGGGTGTTCTGAGGACGCTGTCCGTATTGTTCTTTGGCAAGTTGAATGTGTTCTAAGAACACTTGCGGTGTCCTGAAATGTTCGTAAATTAACAAAATGGGGGCGTTCTGAGGACGCTCTCCGTATTGGGGATGTCACACACAGATGCCTATCCCTGGATGCCCCACCCTATCTCGCAGAAAGAATCACACCGAAAGCCTCCATCAGACCCACCAGAGCTCACCGCACCAACATGATTGATGTCCCCACGTTTCAAAGATCCAGGGCGGGAGGAACCAGCTTCCAACACCTCGCACCTAAAAACTGGAACTCCTTACCTACCTCACTAAGGAACGAAAAATCATACCATACCTTCCGTAAAAACCTCAAAACCCTCCTATTCCGCTAAAGTCTGCCACATTCACTCTCATGCTTGCATTGTATCCACAGCATAGCATAACCTTTAAGCTCAATGTTTATTACCAATGTGAAATGTACTATGTAACTCGGTTACATCTGTAAACACATTCCTATGCTTGTGTTCATGACTAAGTCTGCTGTAACAGCGCCACGATGCCCCAGGGCAGTTCTGTGCGCTTTATAAATGCAAATAAATAAATAAATTGTTCGCTGGCAAGTTGAAAGTGTTCTAAGAACACCTGTGGTGTACGTTAAAGGTTCGTAAATTAACAAAATGGGGGTGTTCTCAGGACGCTGTCCGTATTGTTCTTTGGCAAGTTGAAAGTGTTCTAAGAACACTTGTGGTGTCCTGAAATGTTTGTAAATAAATAAAATGAGGGTGTCCTGAGGACGCTGTCCGTATTGTTCGCTGGCAAGTTGAATGTGTTCTAAGAACACTCGCGGTGTCCTGAAATGTTCGTAAATGAACAAAATGGGGGTGTACTCAGGACGCTGTAATTATTGTTCGGTGGCAAGTTGAAAGTGTTCTAAGAACACTCGTGGTGTACGTTAAATCTTCGTAAATTAACAAAATGGGGGTGTTCTGAGGACGCTGTCGGTACTGTTCTTTGGCAAGTTGAATGTGTTCTAAGAACACTTGCGGTGTCCTGAAATGTTCATAAATAAACAAAATGGGGGTGTTCTGAGGACGCTGTTCGTATTGTTCAATGGCAAGTTGAATGTGTTCTAAGAACACTTGTGGTGTCCTTTAAATGTTCGTAAATTAACAAAATGGGGGTGTTCTGAGGACGCTGTCCGTAGTGTTCTCTGGCAAGTTACATTTGTTCCAAGAACACTTGCGGTGTCCTAAAATGTTTGTAAATTAACAAAATGGGGGTGTTCTGAGGACGCTGTCCGTATTGTTCTTTGGCAAGTTGAATGTGTTCTAAGAACACTTGCGGTGTCCTGAAATGTTCGTAAATTAACAAAATGGGGGCGTTCTGAGGACGCTCTCCGTATTGTTCGCTGGCAAGTTGAAAGTGTTCTGAGAACACTTGTGGTGTACGTTAAATGTTCGTAAATTAACAAAATGGGGGTGTTCTGAGGACGCTGTCCGTATTGTTCTTTGGCAAGTTGAAAGTGTTCTAAGAACACTCGTGGTGTCCGTTAAATGTTCGTAAATGAACAAAATGGGGGTGTTCTGAGGATGCTGTCTGTATTGTTCTTTGGCAAGTTGAATGTGTTCTAAGAACACTTGCGGTGTCCTGAAATGTTCGTAAATTAACAAAATGGGGGTGTACTCAGGACGCTGTCCTTATTGTTCGGTGGCAAGTTGAAAGTGTTCTAAGAACACTCGTGGTGTCCGTTAAATGTTCGTAAATGAACAAAATGGGGGTGTTCTGAGGACGCTGTCGGTACTGTTCTTTGGCAAGTTGAATGTGTTCTAAGAACACTTGCGGTGTCCTGAAATGTTCATAAATAAACAAAATGGGGGTGTTCTGAGGACGCTGTTCGTATTGTTCAATGGCAAGTTGAATGTGTTCTAAGAACACTTGTGGTGTCCTTTAAATGTTCGTAAATTAACAAAATGGGGGTGTTCTGAGGATGCTGTCCGTATTGTTCTTTGGCAAGTTGAATGTGTTCTAAGAACACTTGCGGTGTCCTGAAATGTTCGTAAATTAACAAAATGGGGGCATTCTGAGGACGCTCTCCGTATTGTTCGCTGGCAAGTTGAAAGTGTTCTAAGAACACTTGTGGTGTACGTTAAATGTTCGTAAATTAACAAAATGGGGGTGTTCTGAGGACGCTGTCCGTATTGCTCTTTGGCAAGTTGAAAGTGTTCTAAGAACACTTGTGGTGTCCTGAAATGTTTGTAAATAAATAAAATGAGGGTGTCCTGAGGAGGCTGTCCGTATTGTTCTCTGCCAAGTTGAAAGTGTTCTATGAACACTCGCGGTGTCCTGAAATGTTAAATGGGGCTGTCCTGAGGACGCTGTCCGTATTGTTCGCTGGCAAGTTGAATGTGTTCTAAGAACATCGTGGTGTCCTGAAATGTTCGTAAATTAACAAAATGGGGGTGTTCTGAGGACGCTGTCCGTATTGTTCGCTGGCAAGGTGAAAGTGTTCTAAGAACACTCGTGGTGTACGTTAAATGTTCGTAAATTAACAAAATGGGGGTGTTCTGAGGACGCTGTTCGTATTGTTCAATGGCAAGTTGAAAGTGTTCTAAGAACACTTGTGGTGTCCTTTAAATGTTCATAAATAAACAAAATGGGGGTGTCCTCAGGACGCGGTCCATATTGTTCTTTGGCAAGTTGAATGTGTTCTAAGAACACTTGCGGTGTCCTGAAATGTTCGTAAATTAACAAAATGGGGGTGTACTCAGGACGCTGTCCTTATTGTTCGGTGGCAAGTTGAAAGTGTTCTAAGAACACTCGTGGTGTACGTTAAATGTTCGTAAATTAACAAAATGGGGGTGTTCTGAGGACGCTGTCCGTACTGTTCTTTGGCAAGTTGAATGTGTTCTAAGAACACTTGCGGTGTCCTGAAATGTTCATAAATAAACAAAATGGGGGTGTTCTGAGGACGCTGTTCGTATTGTTCAATGGCAAGTTGAATGTGTTCTAAGAACACTTGTGGTGTCCTTTAAATGTTCGTAAATTAACAAAAAGGGGGTGTTCTGAGGACGCTGTCCATATTGTTCTCTGGCAAGTTACATTTGTTCCAAGAACACTTGCGGTGTCCTGAAATGTTTGTAAATTAACAAAATGGGGGTTTTCTGAGGACGCTGTCCGTATTGTTCTTTGGCAAGTTGAATGTGTTCTAAGAACACTTGCGGTGTCCTGAAATGTTCGTAAATTAACAAAATGGGGGCGTTCTGAGGACGCTGTCCATATTGTTCGCTGGCAAGTTGAAAGTGTTCTAAGAACACTCGTGGTGTACGTTAAATGTTCGTAAATTAACAAAATGGTGGTGTTCTGAGGACGCTGTCCGTATTGTTCTTTGGCAAGTTGAAAGTGTTCTAAGAACACTCGTGGTGTCCGTTAAATGTTCGTAAATGAACAAAATGGGGGTGTTCTGAGGATGCTGTCTGTATTGTTCTTTGGCAAGTTGAATGTGTTCTAAGAACACTTGCGGTGTCCTGAAATGTTCGTAAATTAACAAAATGGGGGTGTACTCAGGACGCTGTCCTTATTGTTCGGTGGCAAGTTGAAAGTGTTCTAAGAACACTCGTGGTGTCCGTTAAATGTTCGTAAATTAACAAAATGGGGGTGTTCTGAGGACGCTGTCGGTACTGTTCTTTGGCAAGTTGAATGTGTTCTAAGAACACTTGCGGTGTCCTGAAATGTTCATAAATAAACAAAATGGGGGTGTTCTGAGGACGCTGTTCGTATTGTTCAATGGCAAGTTGAATGTGTTCTAAGAACACTTGTGGTGTCCTTTAAATGTTCGTAAATTAACAAAATGGGGGTGTTCTGAGGATGCTGTCCGTATTGTTCTTTGGCAAGTTGAATGTGTTCTAAGAACACTTGATGTGTCCTGAAATGTAGTAAATTAACAAAATGGGGGCGTTCTGAGGACGCTCTCCATATTGTTCGCTGGCAAGTTGAAAGTGTTCTAAGAACACTTGTGGTGTACGTTAAATGTTCGTAAATTAACAAAATGGGGGTGTTCTGAGGACGCTGTCCGTATTGCTCTTTGGCAAGTTGAAAGTGTTCTAAGAACACTTGTGGTGTCCTGAAATGTTTGTAAATAAATAAAATGAGGGTGTCCTGAGGAGGCTGTCCGTATTGTTCTCTGCCAAGTTGAAAGTGTTCTATGAACACTCGCGGTGTCCTGAAATGTTAAATGGGGCTGTCCTGAGGACGCTGTCCGTATTGTTCGCTGGCAAGTTGAATGTGTTCTAAGAACACTCGCGGTGTCCTGAAATGTTCGTAAATAAACAAAATGGGGGTGTTCTGAGGACGCTGTCCGTATTGTTCGTGGCAAGGTGAAAGTGTTCTAAGAACACTCGTGGTGTACGTTAAATGTTCGTAAATTAACAAAATGGGGGTGTTCTGAGGACGCTGTTCGTATTGTTCAATGGCAAGTTGAAAGTGTTCTAAGAACACTTGTGGTGTCCTTTAAATGTTCATAAATAAACAAAATGGGGGTGTCCTCAGGACGCGGTCCATATTGTTCTTTGGCAAGTTGAATGTGTTCTAAGAACACTTGCAGTGTCCTGAAATGTTGGTAAATTAACAAAATGGGTGTGTTCTCAGGATTCTGTCCGTATTGTTCGGTGGCAAGTTGAAAGTGTTCTAAGAACACTCGTGGTGTACGTTAAATGTTCGTAAATTAAGAAAATGGGGGTGTTCTGAGGACGCTGTCCGTATTGTTCTTTGGCAAGTTGAAAGTGTTCTAAGAACACTTGTGGTGTCCTGAAATGTTCGTAAATAAACAAAATGGGGGTGTTCTGAGGACGCTGTTCGTATTGTTCAATGGCAAGCTGAAAGTGTTCTAAGAACACTTGTGGTGTCCGTTAAATGTTCGTAAATGAACAAAATGGGGGTGTTCTGAGGACGCTGTCCGTATTGTTCTTTGGCAAGTTGAATGTGTTCTAAGAACACTTGCGGTGTCCTGAAATGTTCGTAAATTAACAAAATGGGGGTGTACTCAGGACGCTGTCCTTATTGTTCGGTGGCAAGTTGAAAGTGTTCTAAGAACACTCGTGGTGTACGTTAAATGTTCGTAAATTAACAAAATGGGGGTGTTCTGAGGACGCTGTCCGTACTGTTCTTTGGCAAGTTGAATGTGTTCTAAGAACACTTGCGGTGTCCTGAAATGTTCATAAATAAACAAAATGGGGTGTTCTGAGGACGCTGTTCGTATTGTTCAATGGCAAGTTGAATGTGTTCTAAGAACACTTGTGGTGTCCTTTAAATGTTCGTAAATTAACAAAATGGGGGTGTTCTGAGGACGCTGTCCGTATTGTTCTCTGGCAAGTTACATTTGTTCCAAGAACACTTGCGGTGTCCTAAAATGTTTGTAAATTAACAAAATGGGGGTGTTCTGAGGACGCTGTCCGTATTGTTCTTTGGCAAGTTGAATGTGTTCTAAGAACACTTGCGGTGTCCTGAAATGTTCGTAAATTAACAAAATGGGGCGTTCTGAGGACGCTCTCCGTATTGGGGATGTCACACACAGATGCCTATCCCTGGATGCCCCACCCTATCTCGCAGAAAGAATCACACCGAAAGCCTCCATCAGACCCACCAGAGCTCACCGCACCAACATGATTGATGTCCCACGTTTCAAAGATCCAGGGCGGGAGGAACCAGCTTCCAACACCTCGCACCTAAAAACTGGAACTCCTTACCTACCTCACTAAGGAACGAAAAATCATACCATACCTTCCGTAAAAACCTCAAAACCCTCTATTCCGCTAAAGTCTGCCACATTCACTCTCATGCTTGCATTGTATCCACAGCATAGCATAACCTTTAAGCTCAATGTTTATTACCAATGTGAAATGTACTATGTAACTCGGTTACATCTGTAAACACATTCCTATGCTTGTGTTCATGACTAAGTCTGCTGTAACAGCGCCACGATGCCCCAGGGCAAGTTCTGTGCGCTTTATAAATGCAAATAAATAAATAAATTGTTCGCTGGCAAGTTGAAAGTGTTCTAAGAAACACCTGTGGTGTACGTTAAAGGTTCGTAAATTAACAAAATGGGGGTGTTCTCAGGACGCTGTCCGTATTGTTCTTTGGCAAGTTGAAAGTGTTCTAAGAACACTTGTGGTGTCCTGAAATGTTTGTAAATAAATAAAATGAGGGTGTCCTGAGGACGCTGTCCGTATTGTTCGCTGGCAAGTTGAATGTGTTCTAAGAACACTCGCGGTGTCCTGAAATGTTCGTAAATGAACAAAATGGGGGTGTACTCAGGACGCTGTCCTTATTGTTCGGTGGCAAGTTGAAAGTGTTCTAAGAACACTCGTGGTGTACGTTAAATGTTCGTAAATTAACAAAATGGGGGTGTTCTGAGGACGCTGTCCGT
Organism: Ambystoma mexicanum; assembly: GCA_002915635.3. Classification (NCBI taxonomy): domain Eukaryota; kingdom Metazoa; phylum Chordata; class Amphibia; order Caudata; family Ambystomatidae; genus Ambystoma; species Ambystoma mexicanum. Next base: position 9,996 of record PGSH02003681.1, read on the forward strand.
ACTGTTCTTTGGCAAGTTGAATGTGTTCTAAGAACACTTGCGGTGTCCTGAAATGTTCATAAATAAACAAAATGGGGGTGTTCTGAGGACGCTGTTCGTATTGTTCAAAGGCAAGTTGAATGTGTTCTAAGAACACTTGTGGTGTCATTTAAATGTTTGTAAATTAACAAAATGGGGGTGTTCTGAGGACGCTGTCCGTAGTGTTCTCTGGCAAGTTACATTTGTTCCAAGAACACTTGCGGTGTCCTAAAATGTTTGTAAATTAACAAAATGGGGGTGTTCTGAGGACGCTGTCCGTATTGTTCTTTGGCAAGTTGAATGTGTTCTAAGAACACTTGCGGTGTCCTGAAATGTTCGTAAATTAACAAAATGGGGGCGTTCTGAGGACGCTCTCCGTATTGTTCGCTGGCAAGTTGAAAGTGTTCTGAGAACACTTGTGGTGTACGTTAAATGTTCGTAAATTAACAAAATGGGGGTGTTCTGAGGACGCTGTCCGTATTGTTCTTTGGCAAGTTGAAAGTGTTCTAAGAACACTCGTGGTGTCCGTTAAATGTTCGTAAATGAACAAATGGGGTGTTCTGAGGACGCTGTCCGTATTGTTCTTTGGCAAGTTGAATGTGTTCTAAGAACACTTGCGGTGTCCTGAAATGTTCGTAAATTAACAAAATGGGGGTGTTCTGAGGACGCTGTCCGTATTGTTCGCTGGCAAGTTGAAAGTGTTCTAAGAACACTCGTGGTGTCCGTTAAATGTTCGTAAATTAACAAAATGGGGGTGTTCTGAGGACGCTGTCCGTATTGTTCTTTGGCAAGTTGAATGTGTTCTAAGAACACTTGCGGTGTCCTGAAATGTTCATAAATAAACAAAATGGGGTGTTCTGAGGACGCTGTTCGTATTGTTCAATGGCAAGTTGAATGTGTTCTAAGAACACTTGTGGTGTCCTTTAAATGTTCGTAAATTAACAAAATGGGGGTGTTCTGAGGATGCTGTCCGTATTGTTCTTTGGCAAGTTGAATGTGTTCTAAGAACACTTGATGTGTCCTGAAATGTAGTAAATTAACAAAATGGGGCATTCTGAGGACGCTCTCATATTGTTCGCTGGCAAGTTGAAAGTGTTCTAAGAACACTTGTGGTGTACGTTAAATGTTCGTAAATTAACAAAATGGGGGTGTTCTGAGGACGCTGTCCGTATTGTTCTTTGGCAAGTTGAAAGTGTTCTAAGAACACTTGTGGTGTCCTGAAATGTTTGTAAATAAATAAAATGAGGGTGTCCTGAGGAGGCTGTCCGTATTGTTCTCTGGCAAGTTGAAAGTGTTCTATGAACACTCGCGGTGTCCTGAAATGTTAAATGGGGCTGTCCTGAGGACGCTGTCCGTATTGTTCGCTGGCAAGTTGAATGTGTTCTAAGAACACTCGCGGTGTCCTGAAATGTTCGTAAATTAACAAAATGGGGGTGTTCTGAGGACGCTGTCCGTATTGTTCGCTGGCAAGGAGAAAGTGTTCTAAGAACACTCGTGGTGTACGTTAAATGTTCGTAAATTAACAAAATGGGGGTGTTCTGAGGACGCTGTTCGTATTGTTCAATGGCAAGTTGAAAGTGTTCTAAGAACACTTGTGGTGTCCTTTAAATGTTCATAAATAAACAAAATGGGGGTGTCCTCAGGACGCGGTCCATATTGTTCTTTGGCAAGTTGAATGTGTTCTAAGAACACTTGCGGTGTCCTGAAATGTTCGTAAATTAACAAAATGGGGGTGTACTCAGGACGCTGTCCTTATTGTTCGGTGGCAAGTTGAAAGTGTTCTAAGAACACTCGTGGTGTACGTTAAATGTTCGTAAATTAACAAAATGGGGGTGTTCTGAGGACGCTGTCCGTACTGTTCTTTGGCAAGTTGAATGTGTTCTAAGAACACTTGCGGTGTCCTGAAATGTTCATAAATAAACAAAATGAGGGTGTTCTGAGGACGCTGTTCGTATTGTTCAATGGCAAGTTGAATGTGTTCTAAGAACACTTGTGGTGTCCTTTAAATGTTCGTAAATTAACAAAAAGGGGTGTTCTGAGGACGCTGTCCATATTGTTCTCTGGCAAGTTACATTTGTTCCAAGAACACTTGCGGTGTCCTGAAATGGTTGTAAATTAACAAAATGGGGGTTTTCTGAGGACGCTGTCCGTATTGTTCTTTGGCAAGTTGAATGTGTTCTAAGAACACTTGCGGTGTCCTGAAATGTTCGTAAATTAACAAAATGGGGGCGTTCTGAGGACGTTGTCCATATTGTTCGCTGGCAAGTTGAAAGTGTTCTAAGAACACTCGTGGTGTACGTTAAATGTTCGTAAATTAACAAAATGGTGGTGTTCTGAGGACGCTGTCCGTATTGTTTTTGCAAGTTGAAAGTGTTCTAAGAACACTCGTGGTGTCCGTTAAATGTTCGTAAATTAACAAAATGGGGGTGTTCTGAGGACGCTGTCTGTATTGTTCTTTGCAAGTTGAATGTGTTCTAAGAACACTTGCGGTGTCCTGAAATGTTCGTAAATTAACAAAATGGGGGTGTTCTGAGGACGCTGTCCGTATTGTTCGCTGGCAAGTTGAAAGTGTTCTAAGAACACTCGTGGTGTCCGTTAAATGTTCGTAAATTAACAAAATGGGGGTGTTCTGAGGACGCTGTCCGTATTGTTCTCTGGCAAGTTGAATGTGTTCTATAAACACTTGTGGTGTCCTGAAATGTTCTTAAATAAACAAAATGGGGGTGTTCTGAGGACACTGTTCGTATTGTTTGCTGGCAAGTTGAAAGTGTTCTAAGAACACTCGTGGTGTCCACTAAATGTTCGTAAATTAACAAAATGGGGGTGTTCTGAGGATGCTGTCCGTATTGTTCTTTTGGCAAGTTGAATGTGTTCTAAGAACACTTGATGTGTCCTGAAATGTAGTTAAATTAACAAAATGGGGGCATTCTGAGGACGCTCTCCATATTGTTCGCTGGCAAGTTTGAAAGTGTTCTAAGAACACTTGTGTGTACGTTAATGTTCGTAAATTAACAAAATGGGGGTGTTCTGAGGACGCTGTCCGTATTGCTCTTTGGCAAGTTGAAAGTGTTCTAAGAACACTTGTGGTGTCCTGAAATGTTTGTAAATAAATAAAATGAGGTGTGTCCTGAGGAGGCTGTCCGTATTGTTTCTCTGCCAAGTTGAAAGTGTTCTAATGAAACACTTGCGTTGTCCCTGAAATGTTAAATGGGGCTGTCCTGAGGATGCTGTCCGTATTGTTCGGCTTGGCAAGTTGAATGTGTTCTAAGAACATCGTTGGTGTCCTGAAATGTTCGTAAATTAACAAAATGGGGGTGTTCTGAGGACGCTGTCCGTATTGTTCGGCTGGCAAGGAGAAAGTGTTCTAAGAACACTCGTGGTGTACGTTAAATGTTCGTAAATTAACTAAAATGGGGTGTTCTGAGGACGCTGTTTCGTATTGTTCAATGGCAAGTTGAAAGTGTTCTAAGAACACTTGTGGTGTCCTTTAAATGTTCATAAATAAACAAAATGGGGGTGTCCTCAGGACGCGCGTCCATATTGTTCTTTGGCAAGTTGAATGTGTTCTAAGAACACTTGCGGTGTCCTGAAATGTTCGTAAATTAAGCAAAATGGGGTGTGTACTCAGGACGCTGTCCTT
>PGSH02003682.1:0-38064 GCA_002915635.3 Ambystoma mexicanum
TCCAGAGGTTACCCTGTTCCAAGAAACTAGGCTGGCCTTCTGAACCTCTGCCCCTCCAGGACAGAGTTCCGAAATCCATCTTAACAACATGTCTTTGAAGAGAAGGAATCAAGCTGTTTAGCGTCCTATCCTTTTCACTTATGATAGTTTGCCAAAGAGAATATTGACAAACTAAATGTTGTTGTCACGTGGGTATGTTTGAAAGCCAACAACTGTACCCAGTGCTCCATTAACTAGTCCTTGATCCACGTCAAGGTTACGTTTAAGCATTACTCTGCAATTTAAGGATAATTTTAATATTTTTTCCAATCCAGCTGTGTTGGAGATTGAATTTTCTAAACTATTTAGTCTTGTTGTGCTTGTTCACACATGGGTAGTGTCATACCATGTATGTCTAGTTTGTCTGTGGTGCTAATTTCAATTATTGGTTGCATTTCTTTTTTTAACATTGTTTCATTGAATTTGAAACAGCATGCAAGAGTTGGCATTAAGGCCATACAATTGACATTTTTGTGGGCTAATTGTTCCATAACATCTGTAGCACATGCATTATCGCCATAAAGTGCATGAATGTGCCGGGTTTTCAATATTGCTTGTGCTTCTTGAGATAGTATACCAACTCTAATACTTTTTAAGATGTTGGCATAAGTGAGATTTGCAGATTGCTGCATGTTTTCTGCTAATTCTCTGTATTGGAAATGTTGCCAAAGGTTGACATTTCCAATGCTGCCAACAGTTTTACGGCAGAGTTTGTGTCCTAAGGTTTTAAAAATAGGCTCACCTTTCACTGGTGTCAATTGAAGAAGATCTCCGAAAAAAATAAAGTGTTTTCCTCCAAAGAGCTCTTCGTAGTTTGTTTTGAGTACTTCTTGTAATCTGAGGTGAATCAAAGCCAACATTAGGTTGGAGACCATGCTCACTTCATCTATTAGTAGCATTTTCATTTGTTTTAATACTCTGTGTAGTTCCATTGCAGCTTCTGTAGAAAGTTTGTAATAGTCTAATTTGTTTTGGTGTTCTACTGGCAGGAGTAGTAATCGGTGTAAAGTGACACCACCTATGTTGTAGGCAGCTAAACCTGTGGGGCAGTGACAACAGCTGACAGTGTTGTTTGTCAATTGTTGAAGGAATTTACTGATGATTTTGATTAAGAATGTTTTGCCAGAACCAGCTCTCACCACTGACGTACAGTAGTATAGGTTTATAATTATGGCAGGAACATTCTTTATTTTCATGTGTACACCATGTGCAATTTGTTTTGTTACTTCTTGAAAAATGCTACGTTGTCATTGTTTAGTTTTGATTGTAGTAAGTTAAGTCTCTTTACTTCATACTGACACATGGTGTTTCTACTTCTATCATAGCTAATTCTGCCTCATTTATATTAGTGGTTCCCAGTGTTCTTGGCTTCCTGTTACAGAAGGTTGACTACTGTCAGGAGTGTCCTTATCTAGTTGGGCCTGGAGTTCTTCTTCATGTTGCTGTTCATTGTGCAACATTGTTTTGTAGTGTGTAAAGTTTACATCGGTTATAGTGCTTTCATTTGCTTTGAAAGCGTCTACGTAGGAGTCGTAGTTATCTAGTATTACTTCTTCTTTCTCCATGGTTTAAAGAGTAGCGTAGTGTTGCTGTTGACCGCTCATGTCCGCGGACATTAGAGAGTTTGCGGACATCAGATTCAGTACAGGGGGTTCAGTATGTTCGATTTTACATGTACATAAAGACAGAGATATTATTGTTAACGCTGTGCTACTAAAAACCTATAAATTCAGTAAAAAAACTGTGTTAAATGGACGTTATGGTTAAGTTGCACTACTAAAAACCTATGAAATTCAGTAAAAAAACTTTGTTAAAGGGACGTTATGGTTAAGTTGCGCTACTAAAAACCTATGAAATTCAGTAAAAAACTTGTTAAAGGGACGTTATAGTTAAGTTGCGCTACTAAAAACCTATGAAATTCAGTAAAAAAACATTGTTAAAGGGACGTTATGGTTGCAAGTAAAACCGAAAAACCCCTGAAATTCACCAGTTATGGTAAGTTAAACAACCATAACTCGCGTCACCACTGTGCACTGCTAAAACTAACACCCAGGACATCAAAGATGACATCACAAATGCCATTGATGACATCACTGATGACATCACATGTCTGGCTCCCCCTTGCTGCTCCTCTCCCCGGCTAACTGCCTGTTGTAAAGTGATTCTGCACTGGTTATCTGCCGACTCAGTGATGTCGGTCCCATGTCACCTCCCCTGCCAGGCAAACCCCTGCACTGGCTTTCTAGCAAACCCCACACTTGAGGACTGTTTTCTGTATGCCTAACAGTGCATCCACCACCTGTTGTGTGCACTTATCCGTGCACTTGGCACAATTGGCCCGTATTTTTACTTATTGTCATTTGTTCTTCTTCCCATGTACTGTACCTTCCCCTCCCTCCACCCATGCACTTGGGCGATCTAAGTCACACCTGGCCTAGTAGGGTCGTTGTCTCTGTCTCCCCTCTGTTTCCCCTCCCTTGCCTTGTTGCGCTTTGCTAGACGTGTGTGTAGGCGCATTACGAATGCCATAGCATACAATTGCACATCATATGATATCATACACACAATGCATGCACAACAGTAGGATGCCTGCCACTTACCGTGTACACTGCAAAGTTGTTTTTTGTTTTCCGCAGTACCCCACTTACTGCACACTTTCAAAATATATGTGCAAACGCAGCACAGCTTGCATGTTACTAACTGCAAACAAATACATACAGTTCATGCATACACCCAGGATGCCTGCCCCTTACCTTGCACACTTCCACCATAGCCTTCTGCACTTCTTTGTGCAAACAGACCTTCTGGCACAGTGTTTGCATACACACCAGAGCCACCAACCTTATAGAGCAGTGTCTTTCGCTCCACAGTTTCCTTTCCATGGCTCCCATCCAGAAAATGGCTGGATGTGGCACGTAGAAGCGTGAAAGTACAGTGTAATCCACTGAGTTTTCGTGCTAGGGAGGGAGGGGGGTTGGGGGTGGGGTAAGTGTAAAACAGGGTAGGGGTTTCGGTCTGTAGTACTATCTCAGAAAACAAAAGGTTTTTAAAAAGAAATATTGTCCTGTTTTTGTTATGTACGTGCTTACATACAATTATTTTTTTTAATCTCTTTCGATGAGTTTCTGTTTGCTTCCTCCTCACATTTGTACGGACTGAACGTCAATGCTTCTCTTACAGTTCTACAGGATTGTCTGCAACGCTTCGTGCAGAGTGGCAAACAAAACAGCATTGCCAATGGAGGTAAAAAAAATGCCATTTTCCTTGGAGCCACTGCAAATCTTGCTCATTGATGCTGTCATAGTCGGTGCAGAACATCCCAGCACTGCACATTAAGTCACAAATGCTTCTGTTCTCTGGATGTGGCAAATTACATCGGCATGGTCCCATTCACCTCTTGGTGGTATGGAAGAGAAAATCACCTTGGCATGGGAAAAATCTGCATCACTGGCCGTCATCAACTTCTTGAGGTTACGGAACAGAATGTGCTGTGCCCCAAAAAGCCTCCACTCCTTCCAACTGAAAGTAGTATCAAAGCCTCTATCACGGCATACCTGTGCAGATCTTGCACAAAGGTATCACCGACGATGAGCACTCTGCATCTGTCCATCTCTGTCAACCTCACTGCATCGAGGTTTGGGAAATATATCACCACCCCTTCCTGTGAACCACACCCTCGACAACTGATTGGATAATCCCCAGAGTTCCATTTGAAAAGGCACCCAGCTCAGAAGGGCAGATTGTAGCATGTGCGCCTTCCCGGCTACAGCGAGGGCCACGCACCAGTAAAGCAGAGGCACTCCTTCCTACGTTTCCACTATTGTATATGCAACACTCCTACATTAGCTAGTAGTCAATAGTCACACACAGATGTAGCATTCACATCCAAGACCTCCACATCGAACACTATCACTCCTGCACTGCACTGCAGACGTACCTTTGTACACTCACTTTACATGTCCTCCAAACTGATCCACGCTTTCAGTGTCCACATTGACCCAGAGCAGCACCCAGCACCACGAAATGAAGGTAGCCATAATTTTTCCCCCTAGCACTCTACCAACTCCAATGATACAATACTTCAAAGTGCAGTACAGTAGTTATTAATCTGTGCAATGCACACTACTCAAGCACATACACTATGCAGTTGAACCCTATGCACTGGTACGGTACACACACACTTTCTCACCACAGCACTCAGTGGATACACTGCAGAACTGTTCACTCCATAAGCTCCTGCCATGCACTGGAAAATGTACCATGTGCGAACAATGAGCACACCCATGGAATCAACAATGCATGTACAACTCACAAACCACACACAAAACGCAACAATCTGAGGAGTAGTTGCAAGCAACCCACATAGCTGTTTGTGTAAGGCTTCCAGTCATGCATCCAAGATGCTAGGCCTCACCACACACAGCACACCCTAGTGCACCCCACGTTTTACTCCTCATGTCATGTGTAATGCATTCCCCATCTGCATTGCGCCTGCCACCTTTCACCCTGGCCACATCTTTGCATGCATGGCTCCATGACGTTGCGTTGGCTGTGCTGAACGGTATGTGAGTGGCTCTGTACATTGTCCATATTGCAACTTTCTGATGCTGATGACTTCCTTTCATGGCACAATATGTTAAAACACTTCCTCAAGCAAGGGTCTTGTAAAGGGCATCCCATAGCAAACGGAAATGCTAACATATGGCTCCCTAATGTGCAACACGTGCAATGACCTACACCATGTGCTCGTGAACGCATAGCACCTCACTTTGGTTGTTCCACCAAGTGTAAAATGCTCTCTGCACCCATTATTCAAAGGTCACCATCCTCTGAGAGATGCAGAGGCAACTCTGCATGGCTGCATTATGGTGTGCTGGCTGTCATCAAGGGATAGGCTCTTGGGTCCATGGCCAACGGCCTATGGCCTTTGGCCATGTACCCAATAGTCTAGGCCTTACCCTCACCCAGCACAACATAATGACCTCATCAAGGGGAACATTGGCCACATACCACAATCCACAAACGTAAGATAGGATGGGTGGTGCAAAGGGCAACTCATGCCAAATACAAATAGCGCCATGTGCCTCCCTAATGTCCAAGGTGGTGGCATAATCTACACCATATGGTACTGGACGCATATCAGGTCACTTGTGCTGTTCTACCACGTCTACAAGGTCCTGCAGAACCATTTTTGAACTGTCACCACCTTCGAGACATGCATACTTAAAACTGGATGTCTGCGTTATGGTGGCATGCTATGGTGCAGGCCTAGGCTCTTCGGTGCCTGGTCTACAGCCTATGGCCTTTTGCCATACACCCAACAGTTTAGGCCTTGGCCACACCCAGCACAACATAACAGATTCATGCAGGTGAACAAGTGGCCAGGCGCATGCAGGTCACCCCTAGCCACATTTAAGCATCCACTACTTCACCACTGCACCCACAGGACACACTAGAGGAGTCGTCACTCCATCAGGTCCAGGCACGTAGTACTCAGTGTAAGAATTGCAACCAATCCCCACAACCATTAAAGCAACATTTTATGCAATGATCACAAACCGCATACCGAAGGCAACAAAGTGAAACCTACGTCACCACAGGGCACATATTTGGCGGTGCCACCCATTCATCGAAAGGGATACAGGCTTAGCAGACGCAACACACCATACTGCAGTGTACGTTTCAAAGTTTCATGTGGTCTTAATTGTACTCACCATATGCTAATGTACGCATAGCGGCTCACTTCTGCTGTTCTACCAAGTGTACAATGTCCTCCGCAACCATTGTATGCTTCTCACCAACTTCAAATGTTGCATTATGTTGTAGTGGCTGTGATCAAGGCCTGGGATGTTGGGTGCAGGGCCTACGGCTTACGGCCTTCGGCCATGCACCCAACAGTATAGGCCTTGGCCACACTCAACACAACATAACAGAGCCATGCAGGCGACCATGTAGGCATGTGCCAGAAATCACAAAGGCAACATACGCGCAAGCCTACCACTCCAATCATACCGCACCAAACAAGCAGAGCAAGGACTTGTGTTCGCCACCTTACCCATACAGCAACGAAACACCATCGCGTATTGGGCACCCGCTACCGCTCTTCACTCCAATCACAAGTACAGCATGCCTGCCACCAAAAACAATGAACAATCAATCAACAACATGGGCCGCTCTCGAAAACTCAGTTCTGTGGCATCAGAAGCAACAATAAAACTCATACCTGGCACCCTAAACCTGCAGAGCACATAGAGAGAACTAGTTGCGCACTGTGCAACCAGTTGCAACCACATGTCAACATGCAGACCAAACCACAACAAGTGCACAACTACTTTCAACCATGACATACCTCAACAAGGACAACTTTCTGTGCTAAGGCGCCGCACCATGCATCAAGGGCTGACGGACTACCTCACACAGGATGCAAACATAGTACACCGCCATGTTTCAAAGTCCCATCTCATGAAGCACCACTCGCAAAATCAGGCTGCGCACACTCAGCATCTAGCAAAACATTGCTCGCCGCTGGCTCCATAATAGAAGGCGGCCGCAAAACCCACACAAAGAAGCCTGTGACGGTAACCGTCGCATGCAGCGGAGCATAGAAACGTATATACGCTGCACCAACCACGTCTCTCTAATAGCAAATACACACATCGACACTCTCACCCCTGCCCTACCACCCCTCCTTACCCATCCCAACCAGATGCCGAACACATTTTTTCAGGCCCATTTCGCCGCCTCATGTTCTCTGATACAACATGCCGCCATACATGGAAACACTTTTGACAGCACGACTGCAGATACCAATCGACAAGTGGACCGTGTAGGCGCGCCAGCGAAACCGGTCGGCGTCTGCAGATCCCACACCAGATGCCGAACACTATGTTTTTCAGGCCCTTTCGCCGCCTCATTGTTCTCTGATACAACATGCCGCCATCATGGAACACTTTTGACAAACATCCTGTCACTGCACACTGCAGTGCAATCAAAATTTTGACAGTGCAGCGAACAGGGAAATGGGACGCCAGAGCAGGCAGAGCCAGATATGACTAATTTTAGTGCGCACACTATACGTACAAGAGGCCCAGTCAAGCAAACAATGGCTTAGAGCCTTGCCACACACACCACTACACTATCCTCTGATACACCATGGTGGTGTTTCCCAAAAACTTTGACACACAGCACGCTTCCCTCCAGCCAACCACCAGCCATGTCCAATGTTCGCTGACATCACAACGTACTGCAGGCCAATGAAACTTTGGTCCCCGGAGCGAACAGGGAAATGGGTTAGCGGAGCAGACCCAGATATCACAAATTTTTTGGGACATGCATTTCCGTTCTTTCCAACAAAAGTGCTGGTCGGATTTCCACCAAACACACAAAAGCTTTCTGACACAAGCCCCTACTCCTGCCGCAAATTTGGTGAAAATCCGCACAGTCGTTCGCCTTGTAGCCGTGCGCAAAGTTTTTCCCCATTCAGTCTATGGAAAAAAAAAAATCTGGGACCCCCCTATAGCTTTGTCCCCCTTGCACAAAACCTCACCCAACTTGGCGATAAGATATGTAGTAATACATATATGTATGTATCTTTTTTTTTAGTATATGGAATTAGAGATGACAGAATAACAGGTCCTTTCCCGATTGGGGGAGGAAGACACGTGCTGTATCTTTAAGGAAAAAAAAGCGGAAGGGGATCTCCCTGCCCAATATAAAGGGTGATTGTGAACGAAACATATCAGTTTTTGGTGTTTTATATTGACTTTGTTAGTGTACTGGTACAGAACAAAGAGGGGTCCAGTGTTTTGTGAGGAGTTGTGTGAAGATGTGTGGCGTAAGGGTGTGCATGATTAGTGTGTAAGGAAGTGGAGGGTTTGTGGTGTGAGATTGGAGTGAGAAGGCAACGAGGGATGGGGTTGGGCAAGGGGAGCAAGTGGGGGCATCATAGGGAAAGGGCGGGGCTTCCGGACGACAGAGGTGCCACTGGATTGTGGATAATTACATTTCACCTAATCCAATTTAACCTAATGAGAAATCTTTTTTTATTTATTTTTTTTTTTTAATTTGGTAGTTTATGTGTGTCAATTTTAAAACATAGATGGGGTGGGTTACAGGGATAGGATAAGGTAGCTGGAAGTGGGGTGCGCAGTGTGGTTTCCTCCTGCATAATAAAACATAACATTTGAAGAAAAAAACATTCAAAGCTTTCACCTTTAGATGAAGTGGATTTGGTTTAATAACATAAATCCCTGCATCAGGCTACGAATAAATAGAAATGGAGCTGGCAACTCCATTAAAATATGGTTGTATACTAATTGACCTTTTCACAACTGATCTCGGGAGAATTGACCTCGGGACAATTGACCTAATTTAGAAGGTCATTTAGGGCATATATGCGGGGGGAAACCCCTGCAACCCCCACCCAATCCAAAAAACCACGCAACCCTCCACCCAATCCACTTATATTATTTATAATCCAAAACCAACCCAATACATATATAAAATAACTAAAATAATACAAAGGTCTTTTGTGCAGAAGGTCAATTAGGACCACTATAATTAGGTCAATTGTGTAAAAGGTCAATTGTAAAAAGTCAATTTGGGTAACACCTTCAAATATATGTGTGCAGCATCACCACTTTATGAGGAAACATTTTTGAAGTATCAAAGAGAGTGGGTGACCGAGACAAGGGGGGTTGTTTAAAACTTGGACAGAGCAGGGAACAAATAATAAGGAGGTCTTAGGCCATATGTATATCTTTGTGGCATTTAAATATAAGGGGAAGAAGTTAGAAACAGGAAAAAGAAATGTTGGAAATATGGAAGCTGGTAGAGTATTTGGGGAATTCACTGCAGAGCAAAGGCAAAGGCATTAATATGGCCAACATCCTTATATGCGCAACAAATGCTACAAGGATTTTTCTGTGGCTTGAGCTCAGTATAAAATAGCGAATGTTCCCCAGCAATGGCGAGTAACATTTCATTATGAATATTTAAAAAGTACCCAAAGTGTTTTACAGACATAGTGAACATTACACCATAGTTTGAAAGTGCACCATACCATGTCCTGCTGAGAATCAGTATAGCTACTGTGAAGTTACTAAAACTATGCAAGTTAAAAGGAGTTATTTCAATTCCAATAAAAATAGTGCAAGTGTAATGCCATTCAACCCCTCATTCTGAAATTACACAGTGGGATTCATATTTCATGTGAAAGGGGAGGCGTATTTGTATTGATTAACAGAATCTGAAAACATTTTCTCAGTTTGTAGGAGTGAGTCAAAATGGTCTTTCATTCTAAGGTGAAAACATTGTTTCTCAACTCAAAATCTGTAGAACTATAATGCATCTTATAGAAAGCCTATTTTAAACTACCACACATGTTAGCAGCCCGCAGCTCCAGATTTATATGCGAAATGGGAGACATCTAACAGTTCACAGAATTCATAAATTGCTGGTGTTGTTGGGCAGAGACATTCTTTAATTTGTGTGTAACTTTGATTTTATTTGTAATGTACAGAGGTTCTTAAGAAGTCAAGCATTTTTATATACTGACCGACAAGAGGTACAACTTATAATTGGAATGCTTTCTTTGACCAGAGCTCAAGGACTTTTTAGAATTGAATATGACAATTATTGGGCCTCATTACAAGTATAGTGGTAAAGCAACAATGGTGCTGGTATCGCTACCAACGCCGGTGCTACCATACGGCCATACTAGGAGTTCTTTTCGTGGGTGCCCTTGCAGCCACCAGGTCTGTCCTGGTGGCTGTACCGGCACCCGCAAGCAGAACATGATGTTAGCTCTGGTACCGTCATTAACGGTAACAGTGCTACCACCCTCCCAATTCCCATTGATCCCTATGGGGCTCAATGGGAATGGGGATGTACTGGGCATGACACCCGCAAAAGGGTAATTACCGGGTCCGGTTTTGCCGGAATAGCCCAGTAATTGCCCATTCACGCGTGCCGGACCCAGATGCAAGTTTGGAGGTAGCCTTGCCGGTAAAACCGGCAAGGCTACCTCCAACCTCGTAATGAGGCCCAATGAGTGTTTGCAGGTGAAAGCTAGTCAGATAAATGTAGGGAGGTTTTTTTAAAAATGTTTTTATACCAGATGTCTGTGATTGTGTAATATTGTTGTGACTTCCCCTGCATAAAGCTGCACACAACCTTTGCCTTAATTCCACATGTCATTCTGGGAGGATATACCAGGCAACTACTCTTGACACATCAGCCAGGATTGGACCTTTACAAAAGGCTTTTCATATACTGATCTAATGTGGCAAAACATGTCTTTACAGAGGGTCAGAACCCCACTTAGCCTCCCCTTAACTTCAATCATCTTTGGACTCAAGAAGAAGAACATTTCTTTGGAACCAGTCTGCCCAAAGTCTCTTGACATATGGGTGTAGATAATGATTTGCAAGGAAGAAGCAATATTTTCCCCTCAACTATGTTAGAGGACCATTTGTAATGACCTGATTTTGGACAAGGACTGGCTGCTCCAGAGACACTAGTTACCAGGACTCTGCTTTCTGGAAATGGCAGTGTTGCAAGTGCTGTCTGTCAACCATCCTTGCTGGTAAAGGAAGAGGAAGGACTCACCTTTCGTCAGTAGCTCTGGACAGGATTGCACATCTTCCTAGGTGGAAAAGAAGCTGCCTGTGGTACTCTCTGCAATTTCAACCTTCTTTGAGCGAATGCAAGCTAGGCAGACACATACAGTGCCTTTTTTTGTGTCCAGCTTCTGTCTTAGTAGGTTGAATGGAACCTAGGACACTGATGACATATATGTATTTTAGAAGGAGAGGTTGAGAAAAGAGAGCTGATCGAGGGAGAAGGTGGGCTGTGGCTGTAACATTGATACATAATTCTGAGCTACCAACACTACATTGTTAAAGAAATAATCTTACTATTGAAGTGTGTTTTGTGAGAAGAAACCTGCATAAAACACCTCCCTGTCTAAACTTTTTTCATGCCAAGTGCCACTGCGGCTTGTTTAGCCTCATCCTATGTTGGACCCAGTCGACTAGCTCATCAACTCAATGTCGTATCAACACCTCCAAGGGTTCCCAGATTTCTGGATTGATGCTATCGAGCCCAAACAATAAGACTGAAATGTATTTGCAGTGTTTCTGTCTCCCTGACATGTTTTCAAGGGAACTAGTGATATTTATTAACCCACTTCATACCTTTACATGATATATTTTAACTTGAATATTCCTGAAAAGATAAGTGCCTGCATACTACTGCCTTCATGTCCAGAGTGCCACTTTGAACCACAAGTCTGCATATTTTGTGTATTTCTTTACTGGTTTGGGATGCAAGTATTTTTTGTAGTTTGCATGTGCTTTTAGATTTATTGAACTCTTGTAAGTTTTAAAGAACTTTGACTGGCCATTTCTTTTATTTTTGTACCACAGTACTATTGCTATTTTGGGTGCACCCTTGCTGGCTCATACACGCTGCAGAAGAGAATATCCAGCCCTCTGCCCGTGCTACCCTAAAAGCCAATGGACGTAGACCACACATCTTATACCTGTTTCACCTTTATGATTAAGATCACTGATGATTTGGAAGTAGTGTGGGGATTAGTTGGAGTTTATAAACCACAACTTATCCCTGTTGTCCTGCAGAGCAGAAGTCTTTTTTTATCACAGTGACATGTAAATGTTTGCTTGCCACTAATCCAAATGTGTATAGACCTGCACATATATGCAGGCTATGCCAGACCCCTCACACATCTCCCTAAAGCACCCATGTGCCCCTCTTCTTACCCACTGTTCTCCTGTCCTCCCCCCCATGTACCCCAAGAACAAGTTTTTTTTCCTTTTCCAGCACTATAATGATGTAAGCTGAAGAACATTTTTTACATGCCCTACTTCCCAGCAGGGACTGCTAGGCAGAGTGGTAGGGAATTTTATATAGCCCTGCGGGGATTTCAGCAGTCTATGTTCTCCCTCATGGCCATACTTTATTTTCCACTGTGTGACCTTGAACTTTTCAGAAACAATCTCCACACAAGTTAGACATGTTTGTGTGTCCTATAACCACTCAATACTGCTTGGTTCGGTTTATCCCCAAAGTATTTTCACAGCACAATTAAGGCAAATGGGTCCAATATCTGAATGCGCATGGGTCCCTAGCACCATGTTTTTAAATAGTCAATATTATCTGCACCAAATATTGCTGACAACTCCAATTAATGATCAATTGATCTAGTGCAACTACTACTGCAAACACAAAGACTTTGGTTGTGCTTTTTACTGTCAGTTTATATGGTAGCCCTGAGGGAGCTATTTATGTATTTATTTATTTATTGTATTTATGTAAAGGGCGAGCAATGTTTTTTTGTTCACAAAAGAACATACAATAGAAACAAAATACGATTTGATGGGCAGCAGTGAGCTTCTTACAATGGGGTTAGTTTGAGTGGCATTCTTATCAGGTTGTGGAGGCGAGTAAATGAAACAGTCACCGGGACAATACATAAGTGGACATACATAGATTAGGGACAGCCAAAATTGGGCATTTTTAAGTGCAGGTAGGGGTACGGCCAGCTGTGCTCAGGATGTGACATGATGGATGAAGTGCTAAGAGTGGAGGGAATCTATTGATTTGGGAATCAATAGGGGATAGAGGTGGACAAACCATTTTTTTCTTCATGGACTTGTTTGACCAGCCCAATCCCTAATACGCTCGGCATGACAGTTGTGGCACTGGCTGGTGAGCTCGCCTTTGCTGAGACACACCATCGGGCCAGGGATCCCTGCGGGTCATTTTTGTTCACACCCACACAGTTCAGAACGAAGCCCATTGAAAGACATGTTCATCATATTGTTTGCAGGGGAGAAAAGATGGTCAGAAATGGACAGAGTGTCTCTCGAAATGGGTGGGTGGCTACGTGGCCAGTTCAGACGTAAGTAGAATGACGCTCCCTTTGCTGAACTTGGCACATTTCAAGTTTCTAGAAACCTAGCCTATGAAATTCACCAAAGCCATCACATTTGCCAGGAAGTGCGAAGTATCACTAGTCAAATTTAGAAACATGGTAATATGAAAAAGAGGAAGGAGAAAAGCGGCAAGTCAGGACGATGCAGTTAAGATATTTTCCCCTCTCACTGCAAACGTCTAATGCATTCAGTATCTAGCGGTGTGAAAGAGCAGGATGGCTGCCTCTGGGCCTCTTCTGTTGCTGGCAGGGCTCTTGGGTAAGTAGTGTCACAACTGAACTTCTGGCAGAGCTTGTTCAAATGTGCAGTAGTGCTGCCTGAAGGGATTATCAGTGGTCATTATAAGTGGCATGGTTTTTGCATATAATAATAATAATAATAATAATAATAATAATAATAATAATAATAATAATAATAATAATAATAATAATACGTTTTTTATATAGCGCCTTAATGTAAAGCGCTTTTCATAGGACATATTTACATACATTACTATTATTGCCCAATCGAAAGTGGTACTACAGGTTCTGACTGATTATTATGTTGGCATTTGGGGTGTTGCGCGCGAGTTGAGATGAATAGAGTATTATACCTGCCATGGGTTGCATACATGGTATCCTATGAGTAGTTCATGCTGCTACTTGTTTGCGACACTGGACTACATGCCCATGAACTTGGGAGGCTTGCAGTACTTGGTGCAGCTGCGCCCTAACAGTGTATTGAGTTATATACGAGCCACTGGCATTGTACCGCTTGGGCACTGTCTAGAAACTACAATTGCTTTGGGTCTTTGTGCTGTTAAGCGCGAAACGTGTATTCGGGGCCAGAAAGGGGCTCATGTTCAATGAGCCGTAACGTAGTGTACAAGCCTTGCCTAAGGCTTTCACGCTTTCTTCTTATGTCACGGCTCATTTTCAATGATTTGAATGGCGAAGAGCGACACAAGTTGCGTTTCCACACTTCCTTCCTCTCCGCCATGCAAATCTAAGAGCATTTGCACCAGCATGGATTTTCATGCTGTGCAAATGCTGGGAATGCCAGCATTATGCGCCAGTATTATGCGCCAACAAAAATGTTGACAGACCCATAGGAATCCACTGAAAACACTGCCTGGAATGCATACATGGCAGGCTGCATTTGCAAGATGGAGTGCAAAAATGCAGTACAAAACCGGCGTACACACATCTATGTGCTGACCTTGCATTGGGTGTGCATCCGTAGAGCGTGTATTATTTGCTGTAATCTTCAATGCACATTTTCAAAGTGTGGCATTATTGTTAAATATTGGAGAATGACTGGCAATTTCATTGGCAAAATCATCTGTAAATAAGCTATTTGAAATGTTCTAGTTGTTGAATTGTATATGCTTAGCATACTTATGTATTTTTTTCCTGTATGTATCTAAGATTATTTAAACCAAACAAAAAATACTTATGAAATAGGGCAACCATGGTGCAGAAGCAGAAATTAATTCTGGGGTAGACGCTGTAGAGCCCTCCTGGGTATGCACCAATCTACTTCAATATTTTGCCAGACTTTATAATCTGTGTATGAATGAGACCTGTCGACGTCACACGTTTCATTCTAGCTTCTTCAAGCAGACAGTGTCATTCTTATGGTGTTTGGTAACATATTGTTAAGTAACTGAGATGTATTGTTCAGTAGAACGTGAGTTCCCCTTGAGGCCCCCACCTGGGACATCCCCTGAGGGTCACTCCAGCTTGCACCCCTTTTCTATAGTGCTCCCTCACATTCCATTCTGGAATGACAGTGATCTCTCCACTATATACGAGCAAAGGAATGACAGGCAGCTGTCTCTGTGCACAGCACAATCCAGTTACCAAACCTATGTAAATGCTCTCTTCATAGGTACACACTCTATTCATAGGAAAGCACATATAATACATGTGTGTAATTCTCTACCCCACAGATCTTGCTGTTGCCGTTAGACTGTGCTGCTGCCTGAATGGTGATGAGATCAGCTGGACTAAGCACTGCATTCTAGATATTGCATAATGTGTCAGTCCTTCTGAATGGAAAGTAGTGTTTTGCAAGGATGGCCATAATGCAGAGAATGCTGCAAAGGCAATGCTGCACAAGCAATGCTGCACAGAGAATGCTGCACAGGCAACGCTGCACAGGGAATGCTGCACATGGAATGCTGCACAGGGAAGCCTGCACAGGGAATGCTGCACAGGGAATGCTTGCACAGGGAATGCTTGCACAGAGAATGCTTGCACAGGGAATGCTGCACAGGAATGCTTGCACAGGGAATGCTGCACAGGAAATGCTTGCACAGGAAATGCTTGCACAGGGAATGCTTGCACAGGGAATGCTTGCACAGGGAATGCTTGCACAGGGAATGCTTGCACAGGGAATGCTGCACAGGAAATGCTTGCACAGGGAATGCTGCACAGGGAATGCTTGCACAGGGAATGCTTGCACAGGGAATGCTGCACAGGGAATGCTGCACAGAGGAATGCCTGCACAGGGAATGCTTGCACAGGGAATGCTGCACAGGGAATGCTTGCACAGGAATGCTGCACAGGAATGCTTGCACAGGGAATGCTGCACAGGAATGCTTGCAGAGGGAATGCTGCATAGGAAATGCTTGCACAGGGAATGCTGCACAGGAATGCCTTGCACAGGGAATGCTGCACAGGAATGCTTGCACAGGGAATGCTTGCACAGGGAATGCCTGCACAGGGAATGCTGCACAGGAAATGCTTGCACAGGGAATGCTTGCACAGGGAATGCTGCACAGGGAATGCTGCACAGGGAATGCTGCACAGGAATGCTTGCACAGGGAATGCTTGCACAGGGAATGCTTGCACAGGGAATGCTGCACAGGGAATGCTTGCACAGGGAATGCTGCACAGGGAATTCTGCACAGGGAATGCTGCACAGGGAATGCTGCACAGGGAATGCTTGCACAGGGAATGCTGCACAGGGAATGCTTGCACAGGGAATGCTGCACAGGGAATGCTTGCACAGGAATGCTGCACAGGGAATGCTGCACAGGGAATGCTTGCACAGGGAATGCTGCACAGGGAATGCTTCACAGGGAATGCTGCACAGGGAATGCCTGCACAGGGAATGCTGCACAGGGAATGCTTGCACAGGGAATGCTTGCACAGGGAATGCTTGCACAGGGAATGCTTGCACAGGGAATGCTGCACAGGGAATGCTGCACAGGGAATGCTTGCACAGGGAATGCTGCACATGGAATGCCTGCACAGGGAATGCTGCACAGGGAATGCTTGCACAGGAATGCTGCACAGGGAATGCTGCACAGGGAATGCTGCACAGGGAATGCTGCACAGGGAATGCTGCACAGGGAATGCTTGCACAGGGAATGCTGCACAGGAAATGCTTGCACAGGGAATGCTTGCACAGGGAATGCTGCACAGGGAATGCTTGCACAGGGAATGCTGCACAGGGAATGCCTGCACAGGGAATGCTGCACAGTGAATGCTTGCACAGGGAATGCTGCACAGGGAATGCTTGCACAGGAATGCTGCACAGGGAATGCTTGCACAGGGAATGCTGCACAGGGAATGCTGCACAGGGAATGCTGCACAGGAAATGCTGCACAGGGAATGCTTCCACAGGGATGCCTGCACATGGAATGCTTGCACAGGGAATGCTGCACAGGGAATGCCTGCACAGGGAATTCTGCACAAGAAATGCTTGCACAGGGAATACTGTACAGGAAATGCTGCACAGGGAATGCGTGCACAGCGAATGTGGCACAGGGAATGCTTGCAGAGGGAATGCTGCTCAGGGAATGCTGCACAGGGTATGCTGCACAGGGAATGCTTGCACTGGGAATTCTGCACAGGAAATGCTTGAACAGTGAATGCAGCACAGGGAATGCTTGCACAGGGAATGCTGCAAAGGGAATGCTTGCACAGGGAATGCTGCACAGGAAATGCTTGCACAGGAAATGCTTGCCCAGGGAATGCTGCACAGGGAATGCTTGCACAGTGATTGTGGCACAGGGAATGCTTGCAGAGGGAATGCTGCACAGGGAATGCCTGCACAGGGAATGCTGCACAGGGAATGCTTGCACTGTGAATTCTGCACAGGAAATGCTTGAACAGGGAATGCAGCACAGGGAATGCTTGCACAAGGAATGCTGTAAAGGGAATGCTTGCACAGGGAATTCTGCGCAGGAAATGCTTGCGCAGGGAATGCTGCCCAGGGAATGCTGCAGATGGAATGCTTGCACACACAGGGAATGCCTGCACAGGAAATGCCTGCACAGGGAATGCTGCACAGGGAATGCTTGCACAGGAATGCTGCACAGGGAATGCTGCACAGGGAATGCTTGCACAGGGAATGCTGCACAGGGAATGCCTGCACAGGGAATGCCTGCACAGGGAATGCTTGCTGGGCCACATGGTGTGGCCGAATTACATTAGCATTGAACTGTGAATGTATTTTTCTCCTTCTCCCCGCAGCTACCTTTCACATATACAATTCCTTGTAAATGCCTATAGAATAGCCAAAAGGTTTGTTTTTGTCATTAGTTCTTGTAAGATGTTCTATATTTCGGAAGGGTCAGACATTTCGGCTCATAAAAAGCAAAACCACTGAACTTCGTCTTTTGGCATTTGCCAATCTATTTGGATTCCTTGTGGCTGTGACTCCCCACTTGTTGCATTTTCTTCAGCATTTCTAAGTATGAGGATTTCATGTTATTCTACTTGTCCAACAATGGCAGCTGCACCATTTGCCAATGTGGGGTTTCCGTTTAACACAGGGCCCACAATCGCATCAGCAAAAAAACATTGAACACAAATGCTTGTGTGTTTGTCCACCAATGGCTGTGATGTGGCTGTGTTTTAGCCCCAATCCTTTTCTTCATTGTATATCAACAGTCTCCTCGATGCCTTACTCTCCAGAGGGGCCGATGTTCCAAAAATTGGTAATCACTTTATTCTTGCTCTAGTACATGCAGATGATACTGTTATTGCGGCAGGGACGCCCCACACCATGCAGCTCATTACCGCATATACTATATTTATGAACTTTATAGAGTTGAAAGTCAATCTAGAAATATCAATCAGCTGTAATGATATGTCATGAAGGCAAAAAAATACAAAAATCCCCTGTTACCGCCACTTAGTCCGGCGGATTTACCGCCGTATTTCAAGTGGTGTTGTCGGTGTTAGTCCCCATTCATTTGGAGTCCATAGAATTCCATTGGGGATTTCAGCGGAATTAGTGTGTCAGTATTTCCGCAGCAGTAATTCTGACGATTTTGCCTATTTTTCAGGAGAAATTGGGAGGATTTACCTCCAGCCCCACTACTGGGCCAGACACATAGTATGGTGGGAAAAATGCCAGTCATTCCGTTACTGCCACTTGTTTCCCACACCACCATAACCACACTAAGGTCATAAGATATGCTCTGTCTTTATGAGGCGTTGCAGATCCAGAACTTTTGCAAGTGACAGAAATTCCTTTTGTTAAGAGAATTTTAGATGCCAGCCTCGGCATAGTCGACCGGTGCTCTACTATGTGCTAATGCCAAACTCAGTTCGCACAGTGCAGTGCCCTCAGAATTAGGCATACTTGTATGAAACAAAGTACATATTAGAAGAATCATGACTTTATGAATGCTTGCAAATCATATCTATTGTTTTTTTAGGACAACCGACTAATATGAGTTTTATTTTAACCTTTCCTTTTACATTTTCAGGTATGTATTTTATTGATTATTTATTTCAGATTGTACAATGTTTTAGGCTTGTAATCTCACAATCAAATAAACCAGAATTGGTGTTTGGCTATAATTGGAATTCTTATCGACCCTCCAAAGCCCTTATTCTACACTTATTCTGTCCCCAATACCTTATGCCCCAACTCACCCTCCTGTTCATGTCCCATGGCTAGACCTATCATATGCCTGAGGCAATGTTACGAGAATTCTCATTCAATGGCTAATTTCCCTTACCTAGTGAGTCCCCCAGCAGCTTTGCTGGATTTCTGGAGTTTATTTTTTTCACTTGGTAAGAGTGTGTGCTCCCCCCCGCACTCTTACCCATATTTTGCCATGTGTATTTCATCTGTTTTTGTGATTGTGGACTCTGGAGTACACCACTTCAGTAGCCCCATTCTTTTGTGTGTTACACAGCACCTTCAGTGCAGTAACACAGGGTTGTCTAATAGACTTCCCACCGACTCCATTTCTGGGGCTGACTACTGTCCCCCAGAAAAGGGTAAAGTTGACATTAACTTTACATAGTCATTTAACCACAGATCCAGTACACCCCATCTTACATGGAGTATTGGAAAGGGTTACTTCTTAGCCCTTTTTATCAGTACCTCCTAGAGCTTTGTTTTGCTCTTTTAACATTTAGGGGGTAATTCATAGAATTAAGCGTACAAGTGGCGCATGCGCCTGGCGCACCGTGTGCACGTGCGACTTTCTGCGCCAGCCGCGTGCAGTAAAATCCTTTTCTGCGCACAGTGTATTCATGGATTTTAACATCCAAAACCAGCCGTGGCGCAGAGTGGCACAGCGACCCTGCAGCAGTGCCAGTTACGCCCCCAACCCCTCCCCGTGCGCCATGTAGGGTGCACAAATCCCGTACATGGTGCACAGGCCCACAACCACGAAAACGCCTGTAAAACTCCCCGCGCACCCCTCCGAAGACACGTACCCCGCTGCGCGGGTAGTCTCACACGCGATTGGGCATAGGCGAGCGGGGTACGTGGATTACTGGGGTGCGCGGGAAGTTTCACACGCGATTGGCCCTGTGCGTGTGGAGTACATGGATTTGGGGGGTGCGCGGGAAGTTTCACACACGGCAGGCCCTGTGCATGCGGGCTACGTGGATTACTGGGGTGCGTGGGAAGTTTCACACGCGTTTGGGCCTGTGCGAGCGGGGTACGTGGATTACTGGGGTGCACGGGAAGTTTCACACGCGATTGAGCCTGTGCGAGCGGGGTATGTGTATAACGCGGTACGTGGGAAGTTCCACATGTGCTTTCGCTGTCAGAGAGGGGTACGTTTATCCAGGGGGGTGCACGGGGAGTCCCACACGTCAATTGGCAGTGTGGGTTCTCACAGGTGTGCCCTCTACCCCCTCCATGGACCTTGCAGGCAACCCACACCACAGAGGACTACCCAGCACCCCTGGTCATGTCCCGCAGGCAGTCCATCCACCATGGGCATGCCCCCAGCCAGGCCACATGTCACCTTGCACTAGTGATCACCACCTCATGTGCCCCAGCACCCCCACACCCCAGCAGTGAGGGGCACCTGCCAGTAGGCCCCCACTCATGTCCCACTCATGTCCCCAGCACCCCCAACCCCCAGCAGTGAGGGGCACCTGCCAGCAGGCCTCCACTCAAGTCCCACTGATGTCCCCCAGCACCCCCACCCCCCAGCAGTGACGGGCAACTTCCAGCAGGCCCCCACTCATGTCCCCCAGCACCCCCACCCCCAGCAGGGAGGGGCACCTGCCAGCAGGCCCCCACTCATGTCCCACTCATGTCCCCAGCACCCCACCCCCCAGCAGTGAGGGGCACCTGCCAGCAGGCCACACTCATGTCCCACTCATGTCCCCCAGCACCCCACACCGCAGCAGTGAGGGGCACCTGCCAGCAGGCCCCCACTCATGTCCCACTCATGTCCCCCAGCACCCCCAACCCCCAGCAGTGAGGGGCACCTGCCAGCAGGACACCCCACTCATGTCCCACTCATGTCCCCCCACCCACTCACCCACCCAGCAGTGACATGCCCATCTCATGACACAAACCAAAAGTCAACTATGTACATAAACACATGTCCGTCTCACACACACACACACACACACTTGTGGCCATTGATTGAGTAAACCCACATGTCGACATGCATGAACCCAATGAGCGAATCCCACACATTGAAGTAAAACATCAAAATGTATTAACATGAAAATCAATTTAAAGTAATTAAAGCATAAAATAATGGCAAACATGAAATGAAATGCATGTCCAAATAAAAATAAAAAAAATCCTCAAAAAATCCCAAGTAATCCAAAAGAAAAATGGCCAAAACTCTCTGTCCACCAAACCAAATCCAAATGAAACGCAAAAAGGTAAATCCATTGATCCATGGTGAAATTAAATTAAAATGTCCAAATAAATCCAACGTCCAACTATGTAAAATCCAATTTTCGAGGGTCCATGAGCCCAACGAAATAAATGAAACCTATCTAATAACCTACCTAACAAAAAAACGATATACAAAAGTGTGGGCATAGTCCAAAAGCCCCGAAATAAAAAAAAAGAAAAGGAAACCTAACACTATAAACTATTTACAATGACGGCAGTCAAGTCCTGCGGTTCACTCAGTGATGTTGTCGGCCAGGGCATCATCGAACTCCATGTCTATTTGCTGGAGGCGGGCCTCTGTCCTGGCCCAGAGGTCTCACAGGGAGGCACGCATGGCCTGTTCCAACTCCCTGCGAGTCGCCAAGAGGCACTCTGCCCGCCTCAACCCCCGACGCATGGAGAACTCCGCCCTGACCATGGTGAGCCGCGCCTCTTCCGCCCGTCGCCGCTCCGCACCTATACGCTGGCCCAACCGCAGCCACACAGAAGACACACCCATTCCAGGGTCCTCCTGCCCTCTGGCCGATGCCTGCCCCCTGATGTCGATGGCCCAGAGCCATCATTGCTCCCACCTAGAGCCTGCTCCTGTTGCTGCTGCTGTCCATGTGCCCTGTCAGATGATGCCTGCACATCCTCCATTAGCTGGTCTCCAGTTGTGGTGTCCACCCCAGCTGGACCGCCGACTCCCGACTGTGGCAGGGATGGGATCTCCACCAAGCTGGCTGTGTTGGTCAGGCCAGGTCCACAGGGGGTCCTGGTGGAATCTGGGCTGGAAGACGGCAGGGAGGACGACTGGTGCATAGTCTCCACAGAGGAGGAGAGGTCCGCCAGAGTGCGTGTCACATGTAGGAACCCACCGACCAGGGCCCCTCCCAACAGTTCCACGTCACAACGCTGCTGTTTGTGATGGCGTGCGTTCTCCGCCCAGGAAGAACGCACATCATCACGAATGTCACGCATGCGCAACGCAACATCAATCAGGACAGAGCCCATACGGTCATGGGACCCCTCGTCCGCAGGTAGTGGAGAGGCAGATGACATGGCACTCTCCCCTACCTGCGGACGGGCCTGGGACGTGGCATCCCTGCTGGTGCATGGTGGTGCAGTCACAGGGTCAAGGACAGCGACATGCATAGGCCCCTCCGCGGTGACCTGTGCTGCCTACTGACCCTGGCCCTGGACTGCACCACTTGCACCAGTGGTACTACCCCCACCAGGCCCCATGTGCGGCTCAGTAGCGGGCTCCTCCTCCTGTGGGGGCTCACCCAGCCCTTCCGCCATAGCCGTAGTGGCAGACGCAGCACCAGCCCCCTCGCTGCCGGATGATAGCAAGTCCTGGGATGGTGGCTGGGCCTTGCGTCGCTGCCCGGTGGAGGCATCCCTGCCGCTTGGCTCCACAGCACCGTCTCCGCCCTCTTCTCCACTTGACGCTGTGTAGAGGGCGACATAGAACACAAGCATCAAGGTACAGTACAATATTCCCCGAGCCTGGAAGCAATAACACATGAGTGGCAGTGTCAAACGTCACTTCCATCCTGTCCCTCCACAACAGATGGGTGAATGCACGCAACACACATGCAGAAACAGGCACAGCGCATGCAATCAACATCAGCATCCATGTACAAGGGCCTCTATTTACCAAAATGTTGCCTTCAAACTCACATGCATCATGGCTCACACTGATCCCATGCACACACATCACCGGAGGGTCATGCATCATGGCTTGTACACTACAGACACAGTGGATAGACACAGTGCATACAACAGTGACCGCACTGCATGAGTGAATCTACACATCATCACAGACATGTGTCATGCATCCATGGCATTTCAAAGTCACACACACATTTCTCAGACGCACACACATGTGCACCATACATGTACATGACAGCAGCACCCATCCCTCACACCCCCTCCATGTCCAAGAACAGAGACCGGCATGCTTTCATGTGTGCATTTGGCATACAGCTCCCCATGTTGCATTGTAACACATGCACCAACCATGTGGTTCACACATTACTGGTCTGACATGCATGACCATGATGTCCCTGCACACACACACATCCATACATGGCCAATGTCACACATACAGGCAAGTATCAGACTACCAGCACACTGCAACGTGCCCTGTCTCACACACCCAATGCTTGGCCACTTAACGCTCAACTCCAGACGTGTCTTCCTCCGAAGGATCTGGGCATGGAGCACTGGGCATACGCATTCCAGGACCCTCATCTGGATGTCACTCATGCTGACCCGGACCCCCTTCCGAGGCGCCGGGCCTTGTAGAGGGTCCTGGACCTGAAGTCCTCCCAGCGCTTCTTGACATGCTTGATGTCGCGGGTTGCCACCCCCTCCACGTTGATGGCAACCACTACGTCGTCCCAGATCCTCTCCCGTCCTTCCTTGTTGGCGCGTGATGTTCCGAAGAGGGCATCATAATGCCCCAGGACATGCTCCACCAGGACACCAACTTCCTTCACACTGAAGCTGGTGGCCCTCTGCCTCTCTGGCTGGGGGTCGCCAGTGGTCTCAGATGGTGTTTGCCCTGACATGGCGACCCCCGAGGCAGGCGTGGGTGGGCAACTGGGTCCTGGGGCTGGGCTGTGGAGCGATGGTATCCCAGTCGGGAGTCTTCTGTTCCAGCAGGGGTGGACACAGCAACTGGAACCCTGGCTGACGTGCAGGCACCAAATAGCAGGGCACAGTGGGCAGCAGGCAGGCAGGCAGCAGCAGATGGCAGGTGGGAGTGTGCTCGGGGCACTGGGGGGCAGTGATTTGGGCCTCTGGGCAGGAGCGTGATCTTCCATGTGTTGTTGCGTGGCCAGCTTAATACGGAGTGATTTGGCACGTGAAAATGTTGCACATCTGCGTGTAATTCGAGGAAAGGCCCTTAGCGCGCAAGCGCGTCTGTGACGTTATGCGCGCAGGCGTTTCCCTCGTGACGTGGGCATAGTGGTTCAGCATGCGTGAAAAAACTGCACATCCGCGTGTAAATGCGTGTAATCCGAGTAAAGGGCCTATGCGCGTCTATGACATTACGAACGCAGGTGTTTCCCTCATGACGGGTGCATAGTGAATCAGCATGTGAATACACTGCATGTACGCAAATTCATTGGACCAGCACGTCTGTGACGTGACGTGCAAGGGCGTTTCCCTCAACACAGGTGCATGTTCATCGTACAGTTGCAAAACTGCACGTCCGAGTGTCAGCTCGTGTAATTGGAGGAAAGGGCCTTAGCGCGTACACGTGTAAGTGACATTGTATGTGTGGGCCGGTTTAAAAGTACGTGCAGGACACCGTTTACTTGTACGTGCTTTTCATGGAGAGCGAGTGGGTGAATTTTGTACTTCTTGTCGGTTCACCCGCGATTACTTCACAGCGTTTCAAGTTCGTACTCCCTGTTACATATGACAGCGTTCTATTTTTTGGTTGGCCCTGTTTGCTCAAACAGCGTTCACTTCTTCTTTTGTCCTGTTTCCTCAGACAGCGTACACTTCTTCTTTTGGCGGGAGTGTTGCCAACGGGCACACGCACTTCTTTTTCACATTCTTTTTCCAGGCATATGGTGAGTCGCGCACGTATTTACCAACTGTGCTTGCCCCGTGTGTCGCATACCCCTTCAGAGGTCATTGTAGGCTGCGTGTATTACGTGTACGCTTATTTTTGTGTTTCTGGGTGCCACAGCGTAGTAAGGGTTCATTTTTCCATGCACGTGGTCTACAAGGGGTTACGTGCATGTTCATTCTTGTTTTTGGGGTGCCTTTGGGTGCCTGTGCGTTGCATGACCCGTCATCTTCCCCTAGGGGTCACAGACAGCCTTGCTAGAGCACTAGGGTACGAATTCCATCTAGTACCCTACCCCTTTCACCCCCAATTGCCCAGGACAATAGTTTACTGCTACTCCCATACGCACAGCAACATCAGTGCCATGGTTGGGAGGCGACCAAGCGGTAAGGGAGGCAAAGGTGGCCGACCTTCAAAAGATGGCCATGGTGGGCGCGGTAGGGGACATGGCCAGGATTTGCAGGGTGCCCCTAGACCCCCATGTGTGGAGGACCAATCAGGGACACCCATGCCCCACCCCCATAGTTGTGGGAAACATAGCTGACACCATCCCAGCTCAGCCCTTGTTGGACCGGCCCATTGTGGCACCTGAACCGGCACAGGAAGACTCCCA
The DNA here is from genome assembly GCA_002915635.3 of Ambystoma mexicanum. NCBI lineage: Eukaryota > Metazoa > Chordata > Amphibia > Caudata > Ambystomatidae > Ambystoma > Ambystoma mexicanum. The sequence goes on from PGSH02003682.1 coordinate 25,283, forward strand.
GGCTGACTTCCAGGTCAGCAAGTCTAAGCCACGTGTGGCGGTGCAAGTTGTTGTCACCAGGCCACGTGGATCTGTGGCAGCGATGTCATCTGCTGCCCCAAGTAGGCAGGGTGAGGAGGCTGCAGGGGCAGCTGCAGCTCTATCCATCCCAGCTCTGAGTCTCCCAGCTGGGACAGTGTCGGTCCAGGTCCATCAGACCGACGTTGTCCCTGCCAACATCACCCTGCAGCCAATGCTTGCACCAAGACCTATGGTCATTGTGCCTTCACACACTCCTAGTACACAGACCACCGGCACTTCTGCCTCTACTGACCAGAGTGGCGTAAGCCACTCAGGATCCACACCACCTTTGAAAAAGAAGAAGAAGGGTGCTCTGGCACTACAGGCTGAGGCCTCAGACATGGCTACACAGGACCTATCCCGACACATAACATCCTCAGCTTTGGGAATTGATTCTAATCACTATAGAATACTGCTTATTTGCTCTATTTTCTTATTATTTCGAATAGAGGTACAGTTGCACTCATCACTCTGTGTTTTTGCTTTCTGATTTAATCTAAGCATCCCAGTGATAAATAACTGGTTTTTCCGTCAATATTGAAAATTGTTTTTATGTCTTTTTCGTTTATGTATTCTTTTTGATGTACTAATTTTTCACCCTTTTCTTGTTTGTTTGAAAGTTTCAATACTCAACTTACAAATGGAAGATTTACATTTATGTTTTTGATTGTATATGTTCTTCCAAGTTGGATTTTACTATATGTAACATTTTTTTGATATAAAGGTTTAACATTAATCTTTCTGAATATCTGTTCATTGTCAAGGAGCGTTTCAGTACACATATTTGCATGCAAAATTGATAACCATTTAGGTTATGTGGGTGTAGACCGGGTGAAAATTTCGAATTCATTTATATTTCACACTGGCTAACCCCAAGCATACCAGTACCCTTGTTTTGCTGAGATGGCTACACACTCCGGTATGTCGAGGAAGCCTAGCTTTAATGACGCCGAACTTGATGCACTTTGTGGCCTATATGTCGGACCATAGCCGCGAAATGGTGGTGACTGCAGGGTGCAAGACCACACCTGGTCAATGTAGGGCACACTGGCAGACCATCACGGACCACATTAGTGACCTTGGATTTGTGAGGCGCACAGCTGATGATTGCTACAAGCAGTGGAATTACCTGAAACGCAGAGCAAAGAACAAGCTGGCCTCAAATCATGCCTCTACTCTGGTGACTGGCGGTGGGTCTCCACCAGAGGACAACCAACTCACTGAACATGAGTCTGTTGCTGGAACCTTCGTCACAGAGGAACAGATCCAAGGCGCGGGAGAACTACCTGATTACGACGCATTGTCCGGTGAGTGCCCATGCATGTGTGTGTAATCCATGTGTATGTTGTTTGGGTGACGGGTTCTGATTGAGTGCCAGGTGAGGGTGTGTCCTCCAGAGTGGCATGGGTCACCCATGTGCTTCCTCCAATACATTCACGTGCCTTGGATTTGGGTATGACAGTATCCCTTCTGCCCACAGTAGCCAATTAGCGCCACATTACTGCAGTTGCCCTTGACCTGTCATCTTGCAACAACATGGTTCAGATTTCTTCAGTGTTCATTCTGGCTGATTGTTTCAATTCTCCCATTTTGCTACACATTTTTCAGCCCTAATGCCACATATGTGACATGCTTATGCCATTCATTACACCCCACATTGGCCCACAATTGTTGCCTTGTAATGTGAATGATTAGACCATGTAGGCTGATTGAGTATTGGCCTGCTCACATTAATTTGTGGGCCTGTTTGAATGTGGAACATGATGTTGTTTCCTGTCATGTTAAAGTGACCAACCATTTATGTGTACATCTGCCTACAATCACTGTATTATTGTACACTGAATGTGTTGCAGTGTGAGGCACATGCATATTTTGCCACACTATTTAGCATTTTTCATCTCATCATGTCCATCTCACATGGATGGGTGACAGTACTCATTCACTGACATATCGGTGTAGTTGTCTAATGTACCATGGCTATGCTACATGCCATCTGTGTGCTGGCATGTGTCATGTATGTGTATTGGACATGCCACTCACGGGCTAATGTGTGATGCCAGTTCTACCCATCATGAAGCAAGTGTGTTGCTTTTCCATCTTGGTGTCCTCAGTGTCTGCTTTTTGCCTCCCCTTCCAACTCATTGACAGTGGGTGCATGCCAGGGTTATAGTCATGTGGGACATGTGTAAATCATGTACATGATCTCTGTCTTGTCAGGCCTATGTGTGTGCTATGGTGTTCATGCCTGTTTGCATTTGTTGTATTTTATGTTTTTGCAGGTGATGACGCACTTGATGCTGGTGAGGTTGAGGAGATGGTGCAGACCCAGGAGGGATCTCAGCCACGACCGAGCACCAGTGGAGGACGTGGTGTGGTGGTGGGTGAAAAGCTTTTGTTACTGCAGACCATACTGTCCAGGGGTGCCTCTGGGTGCAACTCCCCAGACCTCTATTCAGGTGCTGAATCGGATGATGAGACTTATGTGCTGTCGCAGGTGAGTGCTTCTGGCAGGGATTCTGTTCTGTCCAACCAACCTGCACCAGGGGTAGAACCCTCTATGGGGATGTCAATGTTGGTAGGTTCGCCTTTGGCGGTTACGGATGCAGGGTCACACTCCACAAAATCTGATCCAGTTCCTGGGCCAGCAGATCAGAGGGGGAATGCAGTCATGCAGCCTCAGGCAGTGCCAGCACAGCAAGGTGCAGATCGCCTTGCCCCAAACAGGTGTGGTGCCCGCCGACGCGGTAGCCGTGCACCACCAGGCAATACTGTATGGAAAAACTCCATGTACGGTATGGCAAACCAACAGGCAGCATCAGTTGAAATGATGGCTCAGGCAATGGAGAAGGTGCCACTTCCATTATCCCCCCTGAAAGGCAGATGGAGGAACAACAGCAGGCAACAGACTCCATTTGCCAATCACATAGGGAAGACATGTTGGCGTCCAACAGGGACCGACGGACAGCACTGGAGACTCTGCGCGAAGCCATATCAAAAGAGTAACAGGGCCACAGGGAAGCCCTGAGGGTAGAACTCCATAACATCAGGGAGACTCTGCTTGAACTTGAGGCTTCCCGAAATTTTAGGGCAGAACAGCAGCTGGAGCAGCTCACACATTCACTCTCAGCTGAGCTGCAGGCAACCCGTGAGGAGATCCGGGCATCACGCGAGGCCATGCGTGCAGAAATGCAGGCAACCCGTGAGGTGCTGCATGGGGATCTCCGGACTATCATCCTCCAAAATCAGACCTTCCAGACCCGCATGCTTGATGCCATGGAAGACCATACCAGGGCTTTGCGTGGGCTGCCTCCCATTGCACCACCACCTCCTGATGCAGCAGCAGAGGGTGAAGAGACCGACAGCAGTTCACCCACAATGGCATAGCCGTGCAGGCCATGAGCCCCTGGAGGTATTTTTTTTCCCAACATCCACACAGGTGGGTGTTGGTGTGCACCCTGTCCTCAAACCTCCTGGGTGGCTTCCCCCCCAGCCCCCACATGGCCATTTTTGATATATATATATTTTTTTTAACAGTGGGCCTCATTACGACCCTGGCGGTAAGTTACCGCCAGGGCCGTGACTTTACCGCCATGGCGCAAACTACGTTTACGCCATGGCGGTAAGGGGATTTACCGCCCCATTCCGACCTTGGCGGGGCGGTAAATCCCCAATCCCCATTTACCCTTCCCCATTCCCATTTTTGCCCCATAGGGCATAATGGGAGTGGGGAAGGCGTTAATTACGCCACCGTAAATTACGGTGGCGTAATTAACACCAAGTTCCCTTACCGCCATGGTTTTTTACACCTGCTAAAAGCAGGTGTAAAAACCGCCATGGCGGAAAGGGAACTCGTAATTGGCGGTAAGGGGTTAGCGCCAGCGTTAGCTGCCGCTAACCCCTTACCGCCAGGGTCGTAATGAGGCCCAGTGTGTTTACCTTGTGTGGCTCCCGTGGGCATCATGTGTATTCGGCTGGCACATGCAGGCTTGTCCTGAGTTTGGTTAGATGCCGGGGTTGTGACACACACACCCCTCCTGCTTCCCGTTTCCATGGGCTTGCAAAGGGTGTGACCAAGTGACATTGACGTACATGGTGACATTGGGCTCCCATGAGCTGTGTGGGCAGTCTGTAGTCAATACTGTGTGGACATTCCTAGTGGGCATTGTTGTTGTATTGTACACTGCATGGTGTATTGATATGTGCTTGTGCATCCATGTCTTCATCCAAATTTGCAGGTCCTTCTTCATGTCTTCACAAGGCCGTCTCCTTTGCAGATGGAGTTCATGTTGCATGCAGTCACTGACACATTTGCGTGGCAGCAACACTCTGCAGTTGGAAGGGGTCGATGTGCTGGCTTATTCAGGTTGTGAGACTACCACTACTCTTGACATTTGTACTGTCATGTTTTTGCAATGTTTCATGCTGTGTTGATGTTTTGTGTTCGTGGTAAATATTTGGTCATGTGTGCTGTTTGTTATTCATTACTGGGAGCATATGTCTGTGGGCTGTTTCCAGTGAACTTTGTGACACTTGTGTCAGGTCTTGTGCATTGCTTTGTTTGCTTTCACATTGCATGACATGCCATGGTGTGTTGGGTGGCGGAGATGGGGAGGGGTTGGGTGACATGGCGCTATTGTTATGTTGTATTTTGCTAGGGGGTAGTCATTCATGCAGCATGAATGTATGTCTTTAATGACACAGCATTGGTTGACTTTGGGTAGGTAGGGATGCACACAATGTAACACTTCCAGGTGACCAATCTCAGGCTGGTATGGTTGTGACAGTTGACTGTCCCTTATGTCATCATCAGTGATTGTCAGCTGGTATGTGCCAGGGCTGTGTGCACTCCACAGGGGTGTGATTTTAGGTGAAGTAATTAGCCACCAGCTGCACACGGGCTGCCTCACCACGTGCCCTTTCCCCTCCCATGCGCAGCGGGCGTGCATGTGGTTGGGGATGTGGGGGCACCACCATGTCCACCGGCAGGCCCCGGCGTGTTGCAATGTTGTGCAGGACACATGCTGCCACTATGATCCTGCACACTACTGGGGGAGCGTATAGCAGCTGCCCACCAGAACGGTCAAGGGAGTTAAAGCATGACTTGAGCACTCAGATTGTGCGCTCCACTATGCCATGGGTTGCAATATGGGCTGTGTTGTATCTTACCTCAGGTGGTGTGGTGGGGTTCCGAATTGGCGTCATCATGTGGGTGCTCAGAGGGTAGGCACTGTCCCCTGGGAAGGTGATGATGGGTATCATTAGTGGGGTTGTGACATTACTCAGTATCTGACATGCATGCATGTGCAGTGGCATTTATACTCACCAAGCAGCCATATATCGTCATGCCGCCCAGCTTCTAGGTCCCGGTTTACGGTTGACATTCTGTATATGAAACTGTCATGGATGGACCCTGGATAGTTGGCATATACTGAGGTGATGATTCCCTTGGCATCACATACTACCTGCACGTTGATGGAATGCCAGTGCTTGCGGTTTCTATAGATGTGCTCTGATGCCCTGGGAGGACGTAGAGCCACATGGGTGTAATCAATGGCACCTAGCATTTTGGGGAAGTGTGCCACCCTGTAAAAATCCTGTACAACAGCCTGCCTTTCTGCAGGTGTTCTGGGCAGGTATATGTGCCTGCGGACTGAGGGGCGTGCAGTCATGATGGCCAAGACCTGGTGTAGGCAGCGTGACTGCGTGGCCTGTGGCACACCCCCCACTATGGCACTTGTCCGCTGAAATGACCCAGTAGCCAAGAAGTGCACTACATTGAGCACCTTTTCCAAGGGGCTCAGTGCTTGGGAGCGCAGGGTGGGTGATGTGAGGTCATCCTCCCACTCACTCACCAGGTCGAGTATTATGTGAGGTGGAAACCTGTACCTCCCACACACCTGGTCATCAGGCATCCCAAAAAGGCTGGTTCTGGGTGTAAAAATTCTGGCCCTGACTATCCTCCTCCTCCTCCTGCGTTATCCCACGACCACTGCTGCGAGGAACGGTATAGTCAGCGTAGCGTCTGAGCTTGTTTGTTGTTTGCACGAACTTTTATACTGTGCTGATCCACGTTTCCTGCTTCCTGCTGGCATACGTGTTTCTGGATTAGCGCGTCTTTTTTGGTGCACACTTTAGCCCCGTTTGATTCCATGAATACGTGTTGTAGGCGCGCGTGTGGGCGTTCCGCGCATTTGCCTTCTTTACTTCCCCTGTAACGACCACATTTTCACGCGTTGTTCCCCATTCCGTGTGTTACGCCCCGTGTTACGCCTACTTTTGTTGTGTGCGCCGCGCTATGTGCGCGTAGCGCACGCCGTTTGATGACGTGTGTGCCCGCGTGCACCACGCAGGATTTTAGCGCACATCCCAGGATTTAAACGTGCACGGACTTCCATTAATCTATGTGCGTGGTTTTCGCACGCTTACGCTGCGATTTTCGCACTTCCACTTCGATTCACAAGCTTTTGCACGCTTGCGCTGAGATTTTCAGCGCACATTAATTCCATGAATCGGCCAGTATATTGTTTGTAGGGGAGAAAGATGGCCAGAAACCGAGAGAGTTCCTCTCGAAATGTTATGTGGCTACGTGGCCAGTTCAGACGTAAGTAGAATGACGCTCCCTTTGCTGAACTTGGCACATTTCAAGTTTCTACAAACCTAGCCTATGAAATTCACCAAAGCCATCACATTTGGCAGGAAGTCGGAAGTATCACTAGTCAAATTTATAAGAATGGTAACATGAAAAAGAGGAAGGAGAAAAGCAGCAAGTCACGACGCTCCAGTTAAGATATGTTCACCTCTCACTGCAAACGTCCAATGCATTCAGTATCTAGCAGTGTGAAGGAGCAGGATGGCTGTCTCTGGGCCTCTTCTGTTGCTGGCAAGGCTCTTGGGTAGGTAGTGTCACAAATGAACTTCTGGCAGAGTTTGTTAAAATTTGCAGTAGTGTTGCCTGAAGGGATTATCAGTGGTCATTATCAGTGACATGGATTTTGCAAATAATAATAATAGTAATAATAATAATAATAATAATAATAATAGTAATAATAATAATAATAATAATAATAATACGTTTTTTATATAGCGCCTTAATGTAAAGCACTTTTCATAGGACATATTTACATACATTACTATTATTGCCCAATCGAAAGTGGTACTACAGGTTCTGACTGATTATTATGTTGGCATTTGGGGTGTTGCGCGCGAGTTGAGACAAATAGAGTATTATACCTGCCATGGGTTGCATACATGGTATCCTATGAGTAGTTCATGCTGCTATTTGTTTGCGATACTGGAGCTACATGCCCATGAACTTGGGAGGCTTGCAGTACTTGGTGCAGCTGCGCCCTAACAGTGTATTGAGTTATATACGAGCCACTGACATTGTACGCTTGGGGCACTGTCTCGAAACTACAATTGATTTGGGTCTTTGTGTCGTTAAGCACGAAACGTGTATTCGGGGCCAGAAAAGGGTTCATGTTCAATGAGCTGTAACGTAGTGTACAAGCATTGCCTAAGGCTTTCACGCTTTCTTAGTATGTCACGGCTCATTTTCAATGATTTGAATGGCAAGTTGCGATTCCACCACTTCCTTCCTCTCCGCCATGCAAATCTAAGAGCATTTGCACCAGCATGGATTTTCATGCTGTGCAAATGCTGGGAATGCCAGCATTATGCGCCAGTATTATGCGCCAACAAAAAAGTTGACGGACCCATAGGAATCCACTGAAAACACTGCCTGGAATGCATACATGGCAGGCTGCATTTGCAAGATGGAGTGCAAAAATGCAGTACAAAACCGGCGTACACATATCTATGTGCTGACCTTGCATTGGGTGTGCATCCGTAGAGCGTGCATTATTTGCTGTAATCTTCAATGCAAATTTTCAAAGTGTAGCATTATTGTTAAATATTAGAGAATGACTGGCAATTTCATTGGCAAAATCATCTGTAAATAAGCTATTTGAAATGTTCTAGTTGTTGAGTTGTATATGCTTAGCATACTTATGTATTTTTTTCCTGTATGTATCTAAGATTATATAAAACAAACAAAAAATACTTATAAAATAGGTCAACCATGGTGCAGAAGCAGAAATTATTTCTGGGGTAGATGCTGTAGAGCCCCCCTGGGTATGCACCAATCTACTTCAATATTTTGCCAGACCTTATAACCTGTGTATGAATGAGACCTGTCGACGTCACAGGTTTCATTCTAGCTTCTTCAAGCAGACAGTGTCATCTTATGGTCTTTGGTAATATATTGTTAAGTAACTGAGATGTATTGTTCAGTAGAACGTGAGTTCCCTTTGAGGCCCCCACCTGGGACATCCTCTGAGGGTCACCCCAGCTTGCACACCTTTTCTATAGTGCTCCCTCACATTCCATTCTGGAATGACAGTGATATCTCCACTATATACGAGCAAAGGAATGACAGGAAGCTGTCTCTGTGCACAGCCCAATCCAGTTACCAAACCTATGTAAATGCTCTCTTCATAGGTACACAGTCTATTAATAGTTAAGCACATATAAAACATGTGTGTAATTCTCTACCCTACAGATCTTGCTGTTGCCGTTAGACTGTGCTGCTGCCTGAATGGTGATGAGATCAGCTGGACTAAGCACTGCATTCTAGATATTTCATAATGTGTCAGTCCTTCTGAATGGAAGTAGTGTTTTCCAAGGATGGCCATAATGCAGATAATGCTGCAAAGGCAATGCTGCACAAGCAATTCTGCACAGAGAATGCTGCACAGGCAACGCTGCACAGGGAATGCTGCACATGGAATGCTGCACAGGGAAAGCCTGCACAGGGAATGCTTGCACAGGGAGTGCTTGCACAGGGAATGCTGCACAGCGAATGCTTGCAAAGGGAATGCTGCACAGGAAATGCTTGCACAGGTAATGCTGTACAGGAAATGCTTGCAGAGGACATGCTTGCACAGGGATTGCTTGCACAGGGAATGCTTGCACAACGGGGATGCTTCACAGGGAATGCTGCACAGGAAATGCTTGCACAGGGAAATGCTGCACAGGGAATGCTTGCACAGCAAATGCTTCACAGGGAATGCTTGCACAGGGAATGCTGCACAAGGAATGCCTGCACAGGGAATGCCTGCACAGGCAATGCTGCACAGGGAATGCCTGCACAGGGAATGCTTGCACAGGGAATGCTCCATAGGAAATGCTTGCACAGGGAATGCTGCACAGGGAATGCTTGCACAAGGAATGCTGCACAGGGAATGCTTGCACAGGGAATGCTGCACAGGGAATGCCTGCACAGGGAATGCTTCACAGGGAATGCCTGCACAGGGAATGCTGCACAGGGAATGCTTCATAGGAAATGCTTGCACAGGGAATGCTGCACAGGGAATGCTGCACAGGAAATGCTTGCACAGGGAATGCTGCCCAAGGAATGCCTGCACAGGGAATGCTGCACAGCGAATGCCTGCACAGGGAATGCTGCACAGGGAATGCCTGCACAGGGAAAGCTTGTACAGGGAATGCTGCACAGGGAATTCTTGCACAGGGAATGCCTGCACAGGGAATGCTGCACAGCGAATGCTTGCACAGGGAATGCATGCACAGGGAATGCGTGCACACGGAATACATACACAGGGAATGCTACACAGGAAATGTCTGCACAGGGAATGCTGCACAGGCAATGCTTGCACAGGGAATGCTGCAGAGGGAATCCTTCACAGGGAATGCTGCACAGGGAATGCCTGCACAGGGAATCCTGTACAGGGAATGCTGCACTGTGAATGCTGCACAGGGAATGCTTGCACAGGGAATGCTTGCTGAGCCACAGTGTGTGGCCAAATTACATTAGCATTGAACTGTGAATGCATTTTCCTCCTTGCCCCGAAGCTACCTTGCACATATTCAATTCATTGTAACAGGGAAAGTCTGAACAGGGAATGCCTGCACTGGGAATGCTGCACAGGGAATGCCTGCACAGGGAATGCTTGCACAGGGAATGCTCCATAGGAAATGCTTGCACAGGGAATGCTGCACAGGAAATGCTTGCACAGGGAATACTGGACAGGGAATGCCTGCACAGGGAATGCTGCACAGGGAATGCCAGCACAGGAAATGTTTGCACAGGGAATGCTGCACAGGAAATGCTTGCACAGGGAATGCTGCACATGGAATGCCTGCACAGGGAATGCTGCACAGCGAATGCCTGCACAGGGAATGCTGCACAGGGAATGCCTGCACAGGGAATTCTTGCACAGGGAATGCTTGCACAGGGAATGCTGCACAGGGAATGCTTGCACAGGGAATGCCTGCACAGGGAATGCTGCACAGTGAATGCTTGCACAGGGAATGCATGCACAGGGAATGCTTGCACACGGAATGCATACACAGGGAATGCTGCACAGGAAATGTCTGCACAGGGAATGCTGCACAGGCAATGCTTGCACAGGGAATGCTGCACAGGGAATGCTTGCACACGGAATGCATACACAGGGAATCCTGCACAGGAAATGTCTGCACAGGGAATGCTGCACAGGCAATGCTTGCACAGGGAATGCTGCACAGGGAATCCTTCGCAGGGAATGCTGCACAGGAAATGCCTGCAGAGGGAATGCTGTACAGGGAATGCTGCACTGTGAATGCTGCACAGGGAATGCTTGCACAGGGAATGCTTGCTGGGCCACAGGGTGTGGCCAAATTACATAAGCATTGAACTGTGAATGCATTTTTCTCCTTCCCCGAAGCTACCTTGCACATATTCAATTCCTTGTAACAGGGAAAGCCTGAACAGGGAATGCCTGCACAGGGAATGCTGCACAGGGAATGCCTGCACAGGGAATACTGCACAGGGAATGCCTGCACATGGAATGCTTGCACAGGGAATGCTCCATAGGGAATTCTTGCACAGGGAATGCTGCACGGGGAATGCCTGCACAGGGAATGCTTCACAGGGAATGCCTGCACAGGGAATGCTGCACAGGGAATGCTTGAACAGGGAATGCTCCATAGGAAATGCTTGCACAGGGAATGCTGCACAGGAAATGCTTCACAGGGAATACTGCACAGGGAATGCCTGCACAGGGAATTCTGCACAGGGAATGCTGCACAGGGAATGCCTGCACAGGGAATGCTTGCACAGGGAATGCTGCACAGGGAATGCTTGCACAGGGAATGCCTGCACAGGGAATGCTGCACAGCGAATGCTTGCACAGGGAATGCATGCACAGGGAATGCTTGCACAGGGAATGCATACACAGGGAATACTGCACAGGAAATGTCTGCACAGGGAATGCTGCACAGGCAATGCTTGCACAGGGAATGCTGCACAGGGAATCCTTCACAGGGAATGCTGCACAGGGAATGCCTGCACAGGGAATGCTGTACAGGGAATGCTGCACTGTGAATGCTGCACAGGGAATGCTTGCACAGGGAATGCTTGCTGGGCCACAGGGTGTGGCCAAATTACATTAGCATTGAACTGTGAATGCATTTTTATCCGTCCCCCGAAGCTACCTTGCACATATTCAATTCCTTGTAACAGGGAAAGCCTGAACAGGGAATGCTGCACAGCAAATACCTGCACAGGGAATGCCTGCACGGGGAATGTTACACAGGGAATGCTGCACAGGGAATGCCTGCACAGGGAATCCTGTACAGGGAATGCTGCACTGTGAATGCTGCACAGGGAATGCTTGCACAGGGAATGCTTGCTGAGCCACAGTGTGTGGCCAAATTACATTAGCATTGAACTGTGAATGCATTTTCCTCCTTGCCCCGAAGCTACCTTGCACATATTCAATTCATTGTAACAGGGAAAGTCTGAACAGGGAATGCCTGCACTGGGAATGCTGCACAGGGAATGCCTGCACAGGGAATGCTTGCACAGGGAATGCTCCACAGGAAATGCTTGCACAGGGAATGCTGCACAGGAAATGCTTGCACAGGGAATACTGCACAGGGAATGCCTGCACAGGGAATGCCTGCACAGGGAATGCCTGCACAGGAAATGCTTGCACAGGGAATGCTGCACAGGGAATGCTTGCACAGGGAATGCTGCACAGGGAATGCTTGCACAGGGAATGCTGCACAGGGAATGCCTGCACAGGGAATGCTGCACAGGGAATGCCTGCACAGGGAATCTTGCACAGGGAATGCTTGCACAGGGAATGCTGCACAGGGAATGCTTGCACAGGGAATGCCTGCACAGGGAATGCTGCACAGTGAATGCTTGCACAGGGAATGCTTGCACAGGAATGCTTGCACAGGGAATGCTGCACAGGGAATGCTGCACAGGAAATGTCTGCACAGGGAATGCTGCACAGGGAATGCTTGCACAGGGAATGCTGCACAGGGAATGCTTGCACAGGGAATGCTGCACAGGGAATGCTGCACAGGAATGTCTGCACAGGGAATGCTGCACAGGCAATGCTTGCACAGGGAATGCTGCACAGGGAATCCTTCGCAGGGAATGCTTCACAGGTAATGCCTGCAGAGGGAATGCTGTACAGGGAATGCTGCACTGTGAATGCTGCACAGGGAATGCTTGCACAGGGAATGCTTGCTGGGCCACAGGGTGTGGCCAAATTACAAAAGCATTGAACTGTGAATGCATTTTTCTCCTTCCCCGAAGCTACCTTGCACATATTCAATTCCTTGTAACAGGGAAAGCCTGCACAGGGAATGCCTGCACAGGGAATGCTGCACAGGGAATGCCTGCACAGGGAATGCTGCACAGGGAATGCCTG
>PGSH02003683.1:0-22908 GCA_002915635.3 Ambystoma mexicanum
TGGGGGGTGGGGGTGCTGGGGACATGAGTGGGGGCCTGCTGGCAGGTGCCCTTCAGTGCTGGGGGTGGGGGTGCATGGGGACATGAGTGGGGGCCTGCTGGCAGGTGCCCTGCACTGCTGGGGGTGGGGGTGCAAGGGGACATGAGTGTGACATGAGTGGGGGCCTGCTGGCAGGTGCCCTTCAGTGCTGGGGGTGGGGGTGCTAGGGGACATGAGTGGGGGCCTGCTGGCAGGTGCCCTGCACTGCTGGGGGGTGGAGGTGCAGGGACTGGGGACATGAGTGGGGGCCTGCTGGCAGGTGCCCTGCACTGCTGGGGGTGGGGGTGCAAGGGGACATGAGTGGGGGCCTGCTGGCAGGTGCCCCTCAGTGCGGGGGTGGGGGTGCAAGGGACATGAGTGGGTGCCTGCTGGCAGGTGCCCTGCACTGCTGGGGGGTGGGGTGCAAGGGGACATGAGTGGGACATGAGTGGGGGCATGCTGGCAGCTGCCCCTCAGTGCTGGGGGTGGGGGTGCTGGGGGACATGAGTGGGGGCCTGCTGGCAGGTGCCCCTCAGTGCTGGGGGTGGGGGTGCAAGGGGACATGACTGGGGGCCTGCTGGCAGGTGCCCTGCACTGCTGGGGTGGGGGTGCAAGGGACATGAGTGGGACATGAGTGGGGGCCTGCTGGCAGGTACCCCTGACTGCTGGGGGTGCACGGGGACATGAGTGGGGGCCTGCTGGCAGGTGCCCTGCACTGCTGGGGGTGGGGTGCAAGGGGACATGAGTGGGACATGAGTGGGGGCCTGCTGGCAGGTGCCCTGCACTGCTGGGGGGTGGGGGTGCAAGGGGGTAATACGTTGGTGATCACTAGTGCAAGGTGAAATGTGGCTTGGCTGGGGGACATGCCCATGGTGGATGGGCTGCCTGCGGGACATGACCAGGGGTGCAGGGAAGTCCCCTGTGGTGTGGGCTGCCTGCAAGGGCCGTGGCGGGTGTAGAGGGAACACCTGGGAGGACCCACATTGCCAATTCACGTGTAGGACTCCCCTGCACCCCGAAACTTCCAGCGAACCCCAGAAATACACGTACCCCACTCGCACAGGGCCTATCGCGTGTGAAACTTCCCGCAAACCCCAGAAATACACGTACCCTGCTGGAATCGCGTGTGAAACTTCCCGCGCACCCCAGAAATACACGTACCCCACTCGCACAGGGACTATCACGTGTGAAACTTCCCGCGAACCCCAGTAATACACGTACCCCACTCGCACAGGGCCTATCGCGTGTGAAAGTTCCCGCGCACCCCAGAAATACACGTACCCTGCTGAAATCGCGTGTGAAACTTCCCGCGCACACCAGATATACACGTACCCCACTCGCACAGGGCCTATCGCGTGTGAAATTTCCCACGAACCCCAGAAATACACGTACCCCACTCGCACAGGGCCTATCGCGTGTGACAGTTCCCGCGCACCCCAGAAATACACGTACCCTGCTGAAATCGCGTGTGAAACTTCCCGCGCACACCAGGAACACCTGGGAGGACCCACATTGCCAATTCACGTGTAGGACTCCCTTGCACCCCCGAAATACACGTACCCCACTCGCACAGGGCATATCGCGTGTGAAACACGTACCCTGCTGAAATCGCGTGTGAAACTTCCCGCGCACACCAGATATACACGTACCCCATTCGCACAGGGCCTATCGCGTGTGAAACTTCCCGCGAACCCCAGAAATACACGTACCCTGCTGGAATCGCGTGTGAAACTTCCAGCGAAGCCCAGAAATACACGTACCCTGCTGAAATTGCGTGTTTAACTTCCTGCGCACCCCCAGAAATACAGGTTCCCCGCTTGCCGTGTGCTGTGTGGCTGCCATGTTTACTGGTCCAGGGTTAGCGCAGCCCTTTGCGCTGGATTGGGGATTTTGATGGCTTTTCCTTGCGCGAGGGCGTTCTTGGGGGTGTAACTGGCGCTGCTGCAGGGTCACTGCATCAATGTGCACCACGGCTGGTTTTGATAGCTAAAATCCATGAATACGCGCTGCGCAGAAATGGATTTTAGCGCACGCGGCTGGCGCAGAGATTCACACGCGCACACTGTGCGCCAGCCGCATGCGCCACTTTTGTGTGAAATTCTATGAATTACCCTGTTGGTTTCCACACCTTTCAGCCAAGCCACATTTTCTTGTTGTTATAAACCACTGGGGGTGCAAGCCAGCCTTTCCGTTGGGGGAGTCCTTTGTGACATTCGTCCTATAGCAAGCAAGCAAGAAAACATGGTCTGCCTTGGGCCTAAATGAACTTTTCATGGCATCAAAGTGGGCTTTTCTTTTCAGATGTTTTCTGGTATTTTGCATGTGAAGCATAATCTACCTTACGTTTTGCCAACACACTCCATTTCTTTCCCCTGACTTCTTATTTTGGCAGGGGGAAGGACATTTTTCTCATGTCTTGCTTCAACTTGCAAAGCTGTTTTTGTGTCAGTGTTTAAAAATCCTGTTTTCCATGTGAACGAGACCTTTGAATTTCTTCTACCTGTGTGAATTAAAATACTGCTTTTCCTTTTGTAATGACAGGTAGGCCTTTTCACATGTCCCTTCCTTGTGTTACTTGCAGAAACCCCACAGTTTGACTTAATAGGTCAATTTCTGGTATGAAAGTTTTGTTATAAGTGCTGGCAGGTCAGTTTCCCAGTGGACCCTTCAGTTTGGTTGGTGCGGGTCCTTTGATTACACCCCACGTGCTTTTATGGGGAAGAGCACGGCAGAGTGGGGGTTTATTCGAAGTCCCCTTTTCTCTTTTTTCTCTATATTTTTCTTTCTTTTGTAGCCCATCCGGCTCAATCTCCTTCATTGGGGAGGGGGTACTCCAGTCTTCCCTTCCGTCTCTGGGTTGGGGGTGTGACACAGCACCCCCTTTCTTCCTTCATTAGGGAATGAGCACTCCAGCCTCCCCTTCCATCATTGGGTTGGAGGGTGTGGCATGGCACCTCCTTCTTTCCTTAACTACGGAGTGGGCATTCCAGCCTCCCCTTCCATCATTGGGTTGGAGGGTGTGGCACGGCACCCCCTTTCCTTCTTTCTTCCCAGGGTCTCTGGGGGTACTCACCGGACTCCCCTCCTGCCTCCAGACTGGAACGAAAAGAGGTTATTTATCTTACAAATTGAAAAAAGAGAGGTTCAGTACTTTTTACACCACCATATTTCCCTTGAAGATGGACGTTGCATTCAACATAAAAAATATTACAAAGAAAGAGACATCACATTTCGACACAACTTCAAAAGAGGGAAATATTACATAAAACTGGACACAGTATTTCAGAACACACATTTTGAAAAAAAAAAGAATATTAATAAAAATACTCATCTGTGATAATTCTCCAACTATGGCTTTCAGTCCTCGGATGGTTTGTCTGCTCAACTTTCATTTGGCTCCTCAATCAGTCATAAAGCTGGTCTGGGGTGACAGCTTTTCAACTGACTGATGTGGACCCATCTTTCTTCTGTCTGTTATCCTTTTGGGATGCAGATCTTGTAGGCAACAGGTGATATTTTATCTACAATTTCAAAGGCACCACACCAAGATGGGCGACATTTCCGCTCCTTGGCCTGATTCCTTTGAAAATTGTACAGGTAAACCTTGTCCCCTACTTCATATTCTTTCTTGGTGGTTTTTAGGTCATAGTACGTCTTCATTCCTTCAGCTGACCTTTCTAAATTGGACTGAGCATAAGCAAAAGCATGCTGGAAGTGCTTCCTTAAATGTTCAATGTACTCATGAGTAGTGGACACATTTATCAGTGTCTGTTCCTGAGTTCTTTACAACAGATGCTGCAGTAACACAATTTTTCATCCAGTCGTAGGCTCAAATTGAGACATCTATGTTGCAGAAGATGGTGTAGACCTAATCGCCACCAGAACAAGCGGTAATTGGATGTCCCAAATGGGTCCACAGTCCACCATGAACTTCTTTAAGATACTCACAATTGTTTTGTTGTATCTCTCTACCCCCCGCTTGAGGCCTGGCGGTAGGCAATGTGGAACTTTTTTTATCCCTAGAATCTCCCACATCTTCGCCATTACCTCACTGGTATCAGGGCTTCCTCGGTCCAACTCAGTCCTTTGTGGGAGATCGAAACAAGAGAAGATGTGGTTGATCATTAGTGCCACAGCTGTCACTGCCTTACTATTCGGGGCTGGAAGACATTCTACCCGTTTTGTGAACAAGCATGCCACAGCCAACATGTACTTGTTCCCTCTAGAGGATTGAATCACTGGCCCTATGAAATCGACTTGCACATCTGACCAAGGCAGTGTCATTCCCCTTTTTTGTAGGGTTGCTCTCTGTGTGAGTGAACTGGGTTGACATTGAGCACACACAAGACACCCCTTTAGGTAAGTGTCAAGGTCCTGGCCCATGTGTGGCCAGTAGGAAACCTCGCTCAAGATTTCTATAGCCGTGTTAAACCTCCTATGGCCAGCTGTGGCCGCGTCATGGGAGGGATTCAACATCAGGCTTCGGCTTGAGTTAGGTACCACCCACTGGTCACAGGCTGCAAGGGCTCTTCTTACCAACAAACCGTCTTGGATCTGGGACATCTTGGAAAACTTCATCAACACCTAGAGATCCTCTTTCCCGGTACAATCCGACTCTGTTAGAGGAAGGCTTACAGGGCCTTCAATGTGTTGATAACATTTCCAAATGATCGGGTCCTCTTTCTGTGCAGTGATCAAATCTGCATCTGGGGTATCTTTACTCCAGTCGAGAGTTTACTATTCGCACGAGTGTGTGACCTGCTAACAGAGGCAACTTGGATTTCACCCAGCAGGGATTCTGTTTCTATGAAATCCCCCTGCAGAGAAATGGTTTTAGCCAGCTGGTCAGCCAGGTAATTCCCAGTCTTATCTGGCCCCTCTATTTTGGAATTACCTCGCATCTTCTTCCAATAGATGGTCATCTCATTTGAGGTCACCAGATCTTCAATTGACTGGATCAGCTTGGCATGCTTTAAGGGTTCATTATTGGCACAAAGAATGCCTCCATTTTTCCAGTTAATCAGCTGCTCAACGAACCCATGACATATGCAAAGTCAGTGATTATGTCAGTTCATTGAGTTGGTGATGCACTGCAGTGAGGATGGCTTGATGAACGGCCATCAACTCTGCAACCTGACTACTTCAGGGGTCCTATTTTGTAACCAGCAGAGGGTTCGGGGTATCGTTCACCTAGGCATTCCCAATGCCAGCCACTAGTTCTAGTTTCCCCGTTGTTATCAACATGGTAGAGCACCCATCCACATAAACTGTGGGTATCCCCTGACACTTGTCCTCTTCATAGACCTTGTGTGGGGAAGTTAAGTACGCCTCCATGTTGTTATTCATCATTTGACTTTCTTCCTCAGGACAGTTTTCTTGAATACAGTCATGCAAGACTTCCTAGCCTTGCTCTAGGGGACTCTTCTCGTTTTGGCCATATCTGACCTCCACAAGAAAGCCTTGTATGGACAGAATCCAGGAAGTAATTCTGGAATTACTAACATTACCCGCACAAAGTCTGTCACTTTATAGATATTGCAAGGGTTGGTGAAGCGTCTCAACAATGATGTGCTCCCCCCTGGATGAATGGGGCGTAATTTGTTAACGCCTACACCGTAATTTAGATTTATATAGGTGTCCTGATGTTTGAGATTCTGTTCTCACTCAATTTTGAGGGAGAGAGTAAATTGTCACACCTGCCCTGGCAAACCTCTTCTGGCACTTGAACTTCAACGGCATAAAGCAGCAAATGAGTTGACCGGAATGCTTTTTCAGTGTTGTCAAAGCCCATGGGGTTACCCCAAGTCAGGACTAGGCTTTATTATTAATTAGGTCTAAATTGATTGTGAATTGGTTGAGGATGTCACTTCCCAGATAAAAGGTGAAAAGGACATCTGTCATGACCCAACAATGATGATCTATGATTTTGGCACCAATGGAAATTTTTAGCATACACCTCCTAGGCAGGGTATGTTTAGAATGTGCGGTTTCCAGTCCTACTTCCCATTTGTCAATCAATTTAAATGTGGGAATGGTCTGATCTTTTGGGGGTTTCCTGAATAATCCTTCCCTGATGAAGCTCCTTCCATTAATGGTGAAAAACAAATGTTTGTCTTTTTTCTGAATGTCTGTCAAACTTTGAGCAGGTTCGTCCTTGTCTTGTTTCACGGGACTCAATGTTTCTTCTGACTTTGGATTGGTGTAACATTTTAGGGTGTTCCATTCCAGTGTGGACTGCTACTTAAACTGGGAGGAAGGTTGATTTTCAAGACTGGAGAGGGGTTCCCATGGTTCTCCTACAGAGATTACAGTGAGGTCTGGGACTTGGTTATTCTTGAATTGAACTCTACATTCTCAGAACGTTGATCAATTAAGTGACAGGTACCATTCAGGCTTACATTATTGGTACTAATTTAAAATTGTATAGGGCGGTTAGTCTGAGTCCAGAGGACCTTGGTTTCACAGTCGATCAGAGGTGGTAACCTCCTCAGGAGATTGTTCCCCAGTTAACAAGATGTGCCCTCTGGAGTCACAACTATCACCAGATGTTTCAATCGATGCCGTCCAATTTTTATTTCCAGGTCTGTAGTCCCTTCGATGGAAATATCATTCCCGACAACATTTTTGAGTTGTCCGGGAAGTGGTGTGAGGGGAATTTGGTGGCCCTCACCCCGTCCTGAGTTTAGTTGGTCAAAGGCCTTTTTGGACAGGAGGGTGGGTTGGGATCCAGTATCCACCAGAGCTGATAATTCACACTAACCCTGCACCTTGACTGTTACATAAAATCGGCCTTCTTTCTCCTCCAAGGTGTGAAGAAAGTGTGAGTTATTTGACTGACCGGTGATCATTTTCTTAATATTGGACTCCAACACTGTGATCTTGGGCAGTTTTCTATGTAAGAGTTCGGGAATCTGTAAAGAAAATGTTGCAACTCGCAATGGGAATGATTGAGGAATCCTCTTTGTCACCGGCTCCTTGGCGTCCACCTTTACCTGGCAGCAGTTCTCAGAACCTGTTTGGAGAAAGGACACCCCCTCTGTTTCAATTCTGTCTGGCTCGCCTTTTGGTACCCATTTTTCTTTGGGAGGGATCCCCCCATTTTCGAAAGAGAAGGTCTGCTTAACTGAACCCTCCAAAGATTCTTCTCTTTCAAACGGGATGATTCAGAGTTCCTCCACAAAGTGGGTTCTTCTTTGGCCTCTCCTTGCACTTTTGGTTCTAACATTTTGGCGGTAGAAGAGACACTTTCAAGCTGAGAGGTTTTTAGGGGTTCTGTCTGAGTGAGAATGGAAGCTTCCTCTAGGGCTTGGCATCTCCCCTCTACCTGGGCCCCCTCGTCAGAATCCTGTGGCTTGTCAGAGGTTTCCTCCTGTTATTTCCCCCCGTGGCATCACACCTGGGTGTTAGGGAATTCTGGGAAGCAGGGTTAGGTGGATAGTTGGAATGAGCCCTCAGCATGTGCCCCAGATCATCAGTTAGTTGCTCGACCTGTTGCTCCAGTTGCAAGACCTTTTCTGGGTGGTAGGGTGTACTGAAGTCATACCTCGGCTGCTTCAAAAAAGGGTAACTGTCCTTTCTCCCTGAGTAGCTCGGTACTGGAAATTTCCCCCATTATTTGCCATCCGGAGCTCAGGGATCTATTGTCCTGCAACCTGGGAGAGAGAGGATTATTTTAGCAGGTCTGGTTCAGGAGGCGATCTAGGGAAAAAGTACAGATTGGAGGTGGAGTGATTCTTCTCTCTTGAGGGAAGTTTGGAGGGAAGTTTCCCGGGCTGTGCTTATCTGGTTGGGTCTCCCCCCTTGGGCTAGGGAATTGTATGCATACCCCAGGATTGGTTTGATACCCTTGTACCTAGGGCTAATATAGGTATCAGGGTAGGGGGATCATTGTTCTGGGCCTCTGCCTGACTACCATCTGATTGGGCCGTTTTGGGGGATCCCTTCTGCCTTCTATTTTACTTGTTAGCAAGAGGGTTACTTTTAGGCCCCCCTTTCTCCAGGTCCAATGGAGCGGTCATTTTCACCTACGCAACCTTTGCAGCTGCAGAGGTGTTAGATGGTTTGGGGGGTTTTGCTGGATTTTTACTCTCAGCAGGCTTTTGGACCTCATAGATCCTGGTGGCCTGTTCAATCACCCAATCGAGGGTCCTGTGTGAGTCATGATATATTTGGGGAGTGAATGGAAATATGTAGTTATAAACTCCCTACTATTTGTGTTCACCCGCCAGGAAGTCTGAGCAAATACTTTGCTTTAACTCCTGCACAAACCCCCTAGACACCTGATCCTCCCCACATTGTAAATTATAGGCAGCCTTACGGGCCTCCTGTGGGTTTTGTGAGAGCAGACATGTTTCAAAATGGCCGCCTTTTAGGTGGGCCATTTATAATGATCCTGGTCCTCCAGTCTTGCCAAGAAACTGGAGTACTCAGGCGAGAAAGTCAATTTAGCAAATGCTATACAATTCACATCATTCCTGATGTGGAATGATGCCATCATCTGCTCATAAAGTTCCAGGTGCTCCCATGCTGAATACTTGCCATTCTTGTGGTATGGGGTCAGGAAGCTCTTTATGGCCTTGATTTATCTTTTTAGGTCTTTCACAAAACCCTTGCTCTGTTTCCCTCTCTTTTTCTTCTTTTACACAGGAATCCATTCACCTTCTGACTCAGAACTGCTACTGGTACTCTCTTCTCTGTCTTCTAGGCACTCCTAACTCTATCTGACTGGGACTATCTCCCAGAACCACACGGTCTGGACCCATCATCTGGGCAAAAGTGAACTCTCAGGGTCATTCTACCCGTAGTTACCTTTAGGCCCAGGATAGAACCCAGCTTGCTTGCCCCTCCTTCCAGGAAGTCTGTGGAATTCCCCCTTCTCCTGAATGTACAGAGGTTTTTAAAATACCCCTCCTGGGCTGAAGCTTTAAGGTTCTTCTCCATCGAAGTGAGCTCGGGGGTCTCTCTGTAGTCTCATCCTCAGCTGATTTAACTCCCTAACTTCCTCATCATAAGAGTTTTCATAGTCTGAAGTACTTACAGTATTATTCCTTACTTCCCAGGGCACACTAGTCCAGCCACTTTTCCTTCTGTGTGGTAGAGATGAGAGGTTGTAAATGTCTGGCATGAGGCCCCTGCTGGGAGGGATGCCTCATCTTGATCAGTGTCCTTGCCCCATAGCCTGATTGGTCAGGATGCCTCAGGGCCTGTTTATAATTTTCAATGTCATTTGTAAGACTCTCACGCCTGTGTCTCTCTTTCCTTATTTCCTGTTGATAGTCAAGAGCCTTTGTGACACAAAGGCCCGATTAGTGTCAAGCACCCTGCTCTGAGCTACCAACCAATCTTTGGTTTGCTGTACTTCATCATGAAGTGATTTATTCTTTTTTTTTAAATGTATTTATTGTGCAATAGCCAACATTTGACTTTTAACACTTTTATAATTATTCAGCAGAATAATAAAACTAGAATGCTTCAATCAATTTACAAAACTCACATCACTAAAATCTTCAAAAAAGAAACGTTAAAAAAAAAGAGCAACTTCTCGCGAACACTAAAATTAATTATAGGGAACATAGATAATATGAACACAATAAGCAATACAGAGCATAAATCAAGATAGTCAGGGGCTCCGGCTTCCAAAAAATCACCTGTACAGAAAAACAATTTCATTATACAAAATCCATTAGAGACATTCAAACACTGGGTCAGACCTTGATGACTCTAGTTACTAAGGACTTCATTCAATCGAAATCAAGACTGAGTCACCGATCAAATTAATTTCCCTCAGTGCTCTGACAAGTTCCATTGAGAGAGCCGACTCCTAACAAGAGGATACTCTCTCCCAGAATTCAACAGAATCAAGCCAGGATACCTGATGAACAAACCTACTGAATCTTCTGGCCCTCATACTCCACTTGCCCGGGCAATTAGATAGTAAATGTTTGGAAGATTGCAAAACCTTAGTACGACACTTGTCACAGTATGGATCTATTTTCCCTTCTCTATCTCTAGAGGCCAAAATTTCTAGAGTAGGAAGTAGATTTAAATGAAATCTGAGAAGAGATAATCCAAAACTCAGTTCAGGTGTCTTGTTCAGATAAGCAGGGACCAGAGAAAGAGGCTTATCAACCACAGTAAAAGAGTCAGATCTTTTCGTCCTCCTCATACTGTCAATCGTATCAATCCAGTCCCTTTGCTTCAACTTTTGTTTTAGCATATCTGGATTTTGAAAGACTAGGGTCAAATCACAGTCCACTCTCTCTAGAATTTCCAGGCATCTTTGCTGGAACTTAACCAGGAACAGGTTTTTACCAAGATGCAGCTCTCCAGCAAGTTCCTCAAATAGTGAGTTCTTAGGAGCATCTAATACTGATCTATGCAAAATCAGCCACTTCCATTGTAGCCATGATCTAAGGGACAACAGACCCAATTCATAGCAAAGAGAGACTATTGGCACACAATCCGGCAGTCCTAATGTGCGTTTCCACAATTTAGCTTCCCAAGAATCCCACTCGAGGTCCATTGCTAAGCAGTTGTTTTCCAAGCCAAACAGGAGTATCGGAATTACTTTCCCTATATAAAATTTCACCAAAGGGAGAATAGAAAATTTGCAAAACTGGGATCTGATTTTTTTCATTTGTGCTCCCAATTTTCCAACTTTTAACTCCAATGAGCGCACCAGGCTGCCTTTCGTTGGGAAAGAGCTGATCGATGCTCCCAAATAGGTCAATTCCGAGACAACCTTGATAACCTTGTAACCTCCAATAGAATGCCTGTATGTTGCTGAACCTTGATTTTCAAAAACTTTTTACCAGCGATGTTAGAACGAAATTTAAGGTCATTATAGTCGGCTGAGTCAGCTCCTGGGATTTATTAACTTGGTCCACGACAGAAGTTGCTTGTGGACTTCTTAAAGGAATAGTAAACTTACATACACCAGGATCCTTGCTACACGCTTGCTCTTGACCATCGCCAACTGCATTTAGCTCTATGGGGCCATTCAGTGATTCTGCCACTTCTAACTCCAAGAGATCTTCATCTCTTAGTTCACTGAGATCGTTGATTGACTGCAGTTGAGGGTCCCCAGATTGAACTTGGGCTACTTCTTCAATAGATGGGGCATTCATCATAGAATTCATAGATAGTTCTGTTGCTTTTGCCAGATGATTGGAGATCACCTTTTTCATCGTCGTTGCTCTTAAGGTGAAATGTTCCACGGACGCATCTGGAATGCGCAGTGAGTACTTTGGACCCAATCGGAGCCCAAGTCAAGAGGGGCTGCTCTCCGCATAGTGCTCCGGGCATAGCTCGTTCTCTACCACTGAGAACATCTAGTGGGTTATCTGTAATTGTGAGGGAAGGGGAAAACCAGATGACACGGCCAACACTTTAATATGAGCGGTGTCAGATGCACATTCATATGGAATCATGGCCCTGGACCAGTTGAAATGCTACATATAGTGTGCCCCTCACAATAACTCACATTGCAAGATACCATCTCCGGATCACCACCGACTAGAGTGAACATACTAAATTCAAAAACAGGGAAAAGAAGTACAGCAAAACTAACAGCTGCATGATACAAATGAGCTGCTGTCATTAAAACGCACTCCTGGAATCATCTTGGAAACATCTGCGCAGACGATTCCTGATCCCCATAACTACAGTCACCATGGGGGAAAAAGGGCTTACCCTCCAAATCAAACTAACAGAATAGAGACCTATATGAAAAACAGTTCACAAGCACACACACTCGCTGTCAGTGCACCGCTCCCTGGGAGAGGTTCCTACCTCCTCAACACCAGGGTTGTACCAGAGGCCCATTAAGCCCACACTCTCCCTCCATACATGATGGGGTTAATGCCTCCTCTTCCCTGAAGGGTTGGGCCCCCGAAACCGGGGCGTGCGCCCTCCTTCGGCTGCAAAGCTGCACCGTTCGCTCGGCGCTAAAAACAGGAAACACTCTACAGACTCCGGAATTCGAGAATAACTGGGGGACCTCCCCTTCAATTCCCGCAGAGGATGCTGTGATGGTCGGAGGGCCCGTGGTGTCGGGAGGGCCCCTCCGGTGTATGCGGCTGCCGCGCAGAGACGCCGCGCAAGAACAGACACGGAGGCGTCTGCTCGTTCCGGCGCTCCGGCTCCAACTGCCGGGCGCCGCCTTTATTATTAACTGCGCATGCGCCGGCTTGCAAGCCGCGCATGCGCCTTTTGTGTAATACGTACACAACATCCCTCCTTTTCCCCCTCAAACGACAAAACATTAAACATGGGGCCAACGTGGCCTAAACATTATATACTTAACGGACTTTTGTTGCTCAGGTCTCCGAGTCCATGATAAAGTCTTGGAATCTTTGTGGAGGGCGGCGCCCCTCTCTGCGGGGGTACCTGGGCGGTCCCATTTCGACACTCTCTGGTTCCGCAGGGTCTCCGGGCGTGTCAACGTCCTCCGGTGGTGCATCTGCTGCTTGCCTCCGACCAGGGTCCGGTTCCTCTCTAGAGGTTGCTGGTCCTATGCGTTTGAAGAAGGACGCGTTTCTGGTCACTGTCCCACGCGCGTTCGCCGCTGTGACCATGGATCCCTTGACGTGGGTGACACCCATCGGGTGTGTCTCATATGTCATTGAGAGTTTCCCTTCTGGCTTCCGGTTTCGGACCAGGACAGTATCTCCTACCGCTATCTCTTTTTCCGGCAGCCTCCGCCTCGTTGTTTCCTTCTCGTTCCTCGCTGCCCTGTCCGCTGCCACTTGTGCGTCATCAATCACTCCCGGACGTCGCTCTCCTGCTTCCGGTATCAGCCCTCTCGGTATGCGCTTGAATAGGGCTTCGGCGGGCGCGATTCCGGTGGACTGATGTGGGGTGGACCTGTACTCACGGAGGAATTCGATCAGATTATGGCGCAGGTCTTCCCCTCCATTGACGGAGATGCGAAAAATTTTGTTGAGAGTCCGCATGAACCGTTCAACCTCTCCATTGGCTCTTGGCCACAGTGGGGTCACTTTGCGGTGTTTGATGCCTCGTTCAGCGCAGTATCTGGCGAAACGCTGTCCTTGGAAAGGAGCGCCGTTGTCGGAGCAGATCTCGAGCGGGAAGCCGTGGGTGGCGAAAATTTTGTCCATGGCCAGGATGGTGTGATCGCTGGCGGTGGATTCTACGAGCTCCACCTCGGGGTACCTTGACCACTGGTCGGTCACCACTACGAAGTGTAGGCCTCTGCCGGTCGAACCGAAGTCTGCGTGGACGGTACCCCACGGCACGTCGCTCCGTGGCATGGCTTGGATGGGCGGGCTCTTTTCTGCCGGACTCGCAGCTTGGCAAGGTATGCATGCCTTCACGAACTCGGTCACTCGGTGTTCTAGGTCGGGGAACCAGACTTTCAGCCTCAGGCGCGCCTTCATCTTGGCCATGCCTTGATGGCCTGTGTGGGCTAGCTGGAGAACTCTTGTGACCAGGGATCTGGGGATCACGATCTGGTCTCCCCGCAGTAGTAGGCCGTCCGTGGACACTGAGAGTTCGTGTCGAGCCTTCCACAGCAGTTGCAGGTCTCTCTGCGTTTCTGGGTGTCTTCTGGCGTTGTTCAGGAGGACTTCTCGCCATTCCCCTGTCGCAACCGCCCTTTTCACTCGCAGGAACGCCTCGTCCGAATTTGAGTCTTCCGCAATGTTCTCCCTCGACAGGGCCACAGGCAGGGCTGATTCAACGACGAGGTGCACAGCGTCCCCTGCATCAGACACCTCGACTGGATTCTGGGCGTCCCTCGTGCCGGGGTGGCGGGACAGGTAGTCTGCGGGGTTGTGGGTGCCTGGGCGGTACACCAGCTTGACGCTGTATTCGATGAGCGATAGCATCCACCTTTCGATCCGGGGAGGCGGCTTTGAAGAGGTGCCTGACAGAATTGGAATCAGGGGCTTGTGGTCGGTGACCACAACGACGGGTTTGCCGAGGATGTATATCCTGAAGTGTTTGCATCCCCACAGGATGGCAAGGGCTTCTCTCTCGATTTGCGAGTAGCGCCTTTCCGTGTCAGTGAGGGCCTTGCTAGCGTAGGCAATGGGTCTCATTGCCCCCAGTTCGTCGGCCTGCATGAGGACTGCCCCTAGGCCAACGGGGCTGGCGTCAACGACGATCTCTGATTCTCGGCTGGGGTGGAAGTAGGCCATCGTCTCCTGCTCTGACAGGGCCTCTTTGATGGCGTTGAATGATCTTTGTTCTGCCGCTGTCCATTGCCACGGTACGTCATTCCTGGTGAGTGCCCTCAATGGTTCTGACAGGGAGGCCAAGTCTTTGATGAATCTGCCGCAGTAGTTGACCATCCCCAGGAAGCTCCGAATTTCCGCAGGGGAAGTGGGAGGAGGCGCATCTCTAATGTCTTTTACTTTGCCGGGATCAGGTGAAATGCCGTTCGCATGGAAGGTGAAACCGAAGAATTCCAGCCGATCTTTCAGGAATTCGCACTTTTCTTGGTGAAGTGTAAGACCCACTGCCTGGAGTCTCTCAACGTGCGTTCTAGTCTTTTAAGGTGTTCGCTCTCAGATCTGGCGAAGACCAGAATGTCGTCGGACATGTTAATGACACCCCTCAAGCCAGACAACGCTCCTCTTATTGCGTTCTGGAAGACCTCAGCCGCGGATGAGATCCCGAAGTTGAGTCTCTTGTATTGGTACAGCCCTTCGTGCGTCGTGAACGTGGTGATGTACCTCGACTCGGGGTGCAGTTCCAGTTGATGGTAGCCTGATCTGAGGTCTAGTTTGGAGAAGACTTTGGCGCCTTGGAGTTCGCCGACGATGTCGTCCAGGGTGGGCGTGAGGTGGCGTTCTCTTTTGATGGCCGCATTAGGTAGCCTCATGTCCACGCAGATGCGCACAGCCCCTGGTTGTTTCGGCTTCGGGGCCACTACGATGGGTGAAACCCACGGGGTGGGCCCTTCTACCCGTTCGATGATGTCTCGGTCCATTAGCTGCTGCAATTCCGCCTCTACTTGTGCTCTCAGGTGAAATGGAATTCGGCGGTGTTTGAGGGCTGTCGGCCTTACGGATTTGTCGATGTGCAATCGAATGGGGTCAGCGTTCAGTTTGCCAATGCCCTTGAAGAGGCTCGCGAACTTGTGTAACATGCCTTTTAGATCTGCATGGTATACCCCGAAAGTGAAATGCACGATGTCAAGCGCTTCTGACGCAGCGCAACTCAGTAGTGAGTGGGGGCTGACGTCGGTGACGAAGAATCTTGCCTTGATGGAGTTTTGTCCGTGCGATACTGGGGCGATGAATGCACCTTGGATGGGTAAGGGGGTGTCACCACCGAATGCATATATCCTCGCTGTTGACGTCGCCAGTTCTGGTGGGCCTGGCAGGGCTACGTAGTGTTTGGTGGCTAGCACGCAGACTGAGGCCCCGGTGTCAATGAGGATGGGGGTGGGAATGCCCTTGATGTCGACGGTGCACTTGGGCTGGCGTTTCGTGCTGGGACATCTCGCGATGCTGGAGATGAAGAAGACTTCTTCCTCTTCCTCCTCTTCTTCTTCTGCGAGATCTAGGTCTTGCAGGCCTTGATCAATGGAGGAGATGCCTCTCACTCTGCGGGAACTGCTTCGCCCCGCTCTCTCTGGTCCTCTCGTTGTTGTGACAGGGGCAGCTGCACGGCACGTCCTGGCAAAGTGGCCTGGTACGCCGCATCGGGCGCATGTTCTTGACCTGGCCGGGCAGTCACCGCTGTGGGGGAGGTCATACCCACAGTTCGAGCACGATGGTGCGGTGCTTGGGGTGGACGCGGTGTCAGACTTTCTCGGCGTCCATCTTGGCCTGTTCGCAGACGACCGCCCTACTGCAAATGCATCTTCATTGTGTCCTGGTCGCGAGGCAGCGTCCATTTTCGCGCCTCTGGCCTCTGCTAGTTCGTGTGCTCTGCCCAGGTCTAGAATTTGCTGGAGGGTTAGGCCAGGCTCCCTCAACACCTGCCTCCGAAGTTTACCGGAGCTGCACCCTTGTAGCAGTTGGTTGCGGACCATCTCCTCTTCGTCGGCCCATCTGCAAGAGGACGCCAGGTGTCTCAGGCGGGCGCAGAATTTGTCTAGGGGTTCATCGTCTAACTGCTTCTCAGCGCCCATGACGAACCTATCAAAGTCCACATTGGCCATGGGTAAGAAGTGGTCTTTGAGTGCCTGCTTGACGGCGTCGTAATTGACCACGGGGATGGTCAGGGAGTCATAGATCTTGTGGACTTCTGCGCCTGCTGAATAGATCATGGTCGCAATCTTTTCATCATCGTCGTCAACCCCTGCTGCCCTGAAGAACATGTCCAGTCTTTTGACCCACAGCAGCCACTTCGGTCCTAGCTTGGAAGGGGGCCCAGTGGCATCGAACTCCGGCATGGGGGCTAGGGAGCTGCGGGCTCTGCGGGGAACTGGGGCTGCGGCGCCCTCATCGTCTGCGCCGTCACCCATTTCTTCCTGCTAGGTACTCACAGGTGGTAGATGTGGCCTTGTGGTAGTGGTGGGAGCGAAATCCCCTTCTTTCTTCTTGCTTGCCACAGCCTGGCACCAGCAAGGCTGTGGGGGTTCCAAATCCCTTTCTTTCTACTTGACTGCTACAGCTTGGCACCAGCAGGACTGTGGGGTTTCCAAATCTTCTTCTTTCTTCTTGATTGCCACAGCCTTGCACCAGCAAGACTGTGGGGGTTCCAAAAATTGTTCGTGATTGATTTTGTTTTTTTTTTCCTGGCGCCGTCGGCGAGTGGCGCACGAGCACCCTGTTGGGCCGCAACCACGGTCGCCGCGCGTGACGGCGAGCGGATCAAAGGAAAAACAAAATGGCCGCCGGTGCGTCGTCAGTATAAGACGCGGCGGACTTAACTGACGTTTCGTGGCCGGGCACGGGAGTGGGCCGTGGCTCGTCCTCGTCGCCAGTGTGATGGTCGGAGGGCCCGTGGTGTCGGGAGGGCCCCTCCGGTGTATGCGGCTGCCGCGCAGAGACGCCGCGCAAGAACAGACACGGAGGCGTCTGCTCGTTCCGGCGCTCCGGCTCCAACTGCCGGGCGCCGCCTTTATTATTAACTGCGCATGCGCCGGCTCGCAAGCCGCGCATGCGCCTTTTGTGTAATACGTACACAACAGATGCTAACAGATTTCGCCTACCACCCCCGAGAGATTGTAAACCCTCGGCTTTGGCTCAACCTTTGTCATAAGGTGTGAAATAACTCCTTATAAAACACAAAAAGCATAACGAAAGGGCCTAAATGGATATTACCTTCGTGTATATGAACAAACAAGCAAAGCTAGCCAAGTTTGCCTACTTCCCGTCGCCTTCTGTTACCCAGCACACCGGTGCCCTGATCATGGAGACCACAGGAACAGACTCAGTAGCTACTAAAGGGGACATCGCCGCCCTTCTTAGCAAAATAAAAAACATGTGAGCCAACATAGGCGGAAAGATAGACAAGATTACACAGCGCCTAGACAACATTGAAGAGAGGCTGGACAGAGTGGAGAACAACCAAGCGTCGATAGACACTCTCGAGGCCCAGTTTGAACACAGGATAACTGACTTGGAAACAGCGTGAGGAGGACTTCAAACTCAAAATGGACGATCTGGAAATCCGGGAAAGACGGAATAACCTGCGCTTTTTTGGGATCCCGGAACGAGAAGGAGAAACGGAGAGTGACCTCAAAAAAACGCTCCATGACATCATCAAACTACTGGTCGCTGATGAAGCCATTGATGAACCCAAGACTGAATGGATTCACAGAGCTGGAGGCCCACCTGGCGGTTCCAGATCAGTCCTTGCCTGCTTTAATTCCTACCAGGACAAGACTAGGGTGCTCGAAAAGGCGAGCAGTGGTGGTGTAATCTCTCTTGGAGGCGTACAGATAACGATCTATCAGGACCTTCCTTGACCCTGTCCCTAAGGCGCATGTGTAACCCACTCACGAAATGGCTGAAAGAACGAAACATAAGATACAGATGGGGCTATCCCTTCTCTCTCTCCTTTGAACATGAAGGAACAAAGATACGACTGAGATCAGAAAAGGAAATTAGAGCATGCATCTCTGAACTGACTGTACCCCACGGAGAGGAAGGAGACCACAAGGAACCAAGACAAGATGGGAGGAGATGGCACATCCAGGGCCCCAGGAGAAAGTGGGTGAAAGGCTCAAGAAAGTTCCAAAGGGGCAATAAATCGCCAGAAGGAGACAATTAAGCCTGGTCAAACTCAGTATCCTTAAGTGTCTCTTACTACAAGACGTGAGGTTTGACCAATTTATCCCGATAAATGTTGTTTTCCTATAAGCATGGGGGTGGCCTGAGGTGGGAGGCATCGGGTGGCTCAATGGACATTGAAGTATTTTTTATGAAAGGGTTCGTGCAGTAACGGTCTCCACTTGTGGTGTAATGAAGGCCCGGTATTCTCTACGGGGCTCGATCGGACGCCATCAATTGGGAAATGGGGAGGGTGGAAGGGAGGGGGAAAGGTATGGGTAAGGGGAAAGGGTCAGACCTATGTCCTTAACGGTAGAAAAAGTGAGGCATGATGGGACGAATGATGGGCAGAAGACAAAGTGGTCGCGGCCGATGGGCCTTTATACCCCAATAATACGCAATGGTGGAGGTCTTTAACTCAAGGGGGGGGGAATCCCTTAGAGTGGGAAAGCTAAATGTCAAGGGTCTGAATTCACCAACTAAACGATCCCTAGTATCCAGAGAATTCTCCCAGGCGAAGATTGATATTCTCCTCCTGCAGGAGACTAAATATGTGAATGGAGAAGAACGACAAATTCTTGAGAAACGTCGGGGGCACAGAGTTCTGGGGTTCTGGACCATTGAAGAGGGGGGGTGTGGGGATACTCATTGGGAAGAATATAGAGTTTACGGTTACCAAGATACGGTCAGATGTTGAGGGTCAGGCTCTCCTAGTGACAGGAGCCATTGGAAAGGTGAATGTAACAATCGCTACTATATACTCCTCCAATGCAGGGCAAGTTAGGTTCTTTGCCAAAACAATTTCCAAAATAATGCTCGAAGCCACAGGACATAGCATTCTAGGAGGAGATTTTAACCTAGATCCTACTATAATTCCAGAAACAACAGAACAATCCAAGGGAGAGTGTAGTGAGTTTGCTGATATGATGGAAATGTATGGTATGAATGATGCATGGAGAGGGATGCACCTGAATGAAAGAGGTTACACCTTCTACTCCTCCCCACAGTAACACCCTTACTCGAATTGACTACATATACTTTTCAAAAGACCTCTACAACACCATGACACAATCCGAGATAACTCTGGTGTCGTGGTCGGATCACGATATTGTCGTGGTGGACACCCAGTGGGAGGATTTACCAGTTACAGGGGGTAAATGGAGATGCAACGAGGCTCTCTGGAAGCACCCCGTCTTTAAGATGGCGATGGAGACAGAGATCAGCGAATACTTTAAGTTGAAA
This sequence comes from Ambystoma mexicanum, assembly GCA_002915635.3. NCBI lineage: Eukaryota > Metazoa > Chordata > Amphibia > Caudata > Ambystomatidae > Ambystoma > Ambystoma mexicanum. The sequence continues at coordinate 19,452 of PGSH02003683.1, forward strand.
AATACAGGAGAAGTCACCAAGCAAGTAATGTGGGAAGCAGGGAAGGCAACTTGGAGAGGTGTTCTGATAAGAGAAGGATCCCGTAGAAAGAGAGAGAGGAAATTAATTGAGCACAGACTTAGGAAAGAGATTACCTACTTAGATGAAGTGGTCAGGAGAGAACACAGAGTTGACCCGGATAAAATCAATGAGGCCAAACAGAAGCGGGAGGAACTTCGCCTCTTAGAACATGACCAAACGGTGCATAGGCTACAACTCCTGAAGCAGAAATTCTATGAAAAGGGTGACAAGGCCGATGCAGTCTTAGCTGCCAGGCTCAGGGAACAGAGGGCAGAGTGAAAAGTGCTAGAGATAGCCGGAAAAGAGCTTGTCCCGTCCGCAACTACACACACCATCCCAGAGGCTTTCGCCACCTTTTATGAAGCACTTTACACCTCAAAAGCAGACCCGGATCTGCCAGGTATGATATGATATGATAGGTTATTTATAACGCGCTTAATACCCAGAGGTTTCTAAGCGCGGACCCAGGGATCGAACCTGTGTTGCTCCGTGTCGTCTTGTTTCCAAGTCGAGCACGCTGCCGGTGAGCTATCCTCCTGGGACAGAGACTTACTTGTCCTCGATCAACATGTCAAAAATATCAAGTTCAGACTCACAGCTCTTAGATTCCCCCATAACCAAACTGGAAATCCAAAACGCAATAAAGAGATTGGCTATAGGCAAATCCCTGGGAGAGGATGGCTATACTGCCGGATTCTACAAATCCTTCAGCGCCCACCTTGTACCATTCATGGTTGAACTGTTTAATGAGATCTTACTTAGACTCAGGTAAAGCCCCGGACTCCTTTGTGCTAGCTCTTTTTATTGTGATCCCCAAAGATGGTAGGGACCCCAAAAAGTGCAGATCATATCGCCCTCTATCTCTGCTTAATCTAGATGCCAAAATGTATACCCGGGTCCTGGCCTCCAGATTAGAAACACTCATGCCACAATTTATCCATTCTGACCAAGTGATTTTCATACTCGGGAGACAAGGGGCTGACACAATGAGAAAGACTTTACACCTTATCAACGAATCCCAAAACATGGCCAACGACCCCGTCCTACTGTCAATTGATGCGGAAAAAGCCTTCGGCAGGGTAGAATGGGGCTTCCTAATGGCTGTCCTACGCAAGGTGGGAATAGGTTCAAGGTTCAGAAGGGGAATACAGGCGGTGTACACATCTCCCAAGGCATCCATATTTGTAAATGATCAGTATTCAAGATGGTTCGAATTGGGACGGGGCACTAGGCAGGGATGTCCTCTCTATGCCATTCTATTAGCTCTTTCCATGGAACCCGTGGCACAAAAGATGAGGGAAGACCCCCAGGTGGAAGGATTACGGCTGGGAGCGGTAGAGTACAAGGTGACAATGTAGGCTGATGACATACTACTTCACATAGCCAATCCTGTAACATCGATTCCTAGAGCTATCCGCCTTCTCGAAGACTATGGCGTACTCTCTGGCTTTAAGATTAATAAAACAAAATCAATCCTGTTCCCCCTACAGGGTTCAGCAGAGACCAAGGAGGCTAAATTCTCCCCACTGGGTCTCATGATTGCGCATTCCAAACTGAAATACCTAGGCATACAGGTTACAAGAAAAATAGACTACTTATATGAAGCCAGCTTCCCTCCACTTCTCCAGAGGTTCCATGCAGACCTTAATAAGTTGGACAAATTGACAATATCCTGGTTGGGCCGACTCAATGCAGTCAAAATGGTTTGTCTTCCCCGGTTCCTGTACCCTTTCAAATGCTCCCTATGTAGATGCCAGGCTCCTTCTTCCATGAAACCAAGAGAGCAATTGTACGGTTCCTCTGGCAGGGGAAAAAAGCTAGAGTAGCATATGATACCCTGACACTACCGAAGGATAAGGGTGGGGTAGGCCTCCCAGACATCAAGAAATACTACGAAGCAGTACAACTACGAGTCCTGATCCCTCACTTGCAGAATCACAAAGAACCCCAATAGATAACCACTACTTGTCCCCAGCGACAGTCTGAGAATGGATGTGGGCCCCAAAAAATAAACACTTAAAAAGATCAAAACACCATCTGATATTAGGACCCATATGGGAGATCTGGAGAGAGGGCGCAAGGATGCGTAAAGTCTCCACATGGCCATCCCCATTGAGCCACTTCTGGTTCCCAGGTATTGGAGAACACATCCCCAACATACAAAGGTTTCAATCATGGTATGAAGCGGGTCTGGAGAGGGTGGGCCATTACTGAAAAGTGATTCCTTCTTTACACTCCCAGAGCTGGAAGAATCATTGAATATAGGAACATTATCTGTTTTCCATTTCCTACAGATAAAGGGCACTTTAACGAGAGCAGAGTGGAAAGAAAGCTACAGAGAGACCTCACCCCCTTCGAATCACTATTGAACTCTAGGACAGAGATGAAAGGCTTAATATCCACCATGTACAAAGAACTGGTAGACGCAGGGAAAGGAACTACTGAACCACTGAAGAATAGATGGGAAAGGGACCTTGGTGGACACATTGAACCAGCCTTGTGGAGGTGGATTTGTAGAACGGCCATACAAACATCCTTATCTAGTCAATATAAACTGCACAGTATTAAGTTATTGCATCGTTGGCAGTACGACCCACATAGGCTCTCTAAGATGTTTCAGCCATCAAGTCCACGATGCTGGCGTGAATGTGGCGAAATGGCCGACTACTGGCATATGTGGTGGGGGTGTCGTCGTATTCGGATTTACTGGGATGAAGTTCTGGGCTGGATTAAGGACCTGAATGGTATCCATAGAGTTGCAGATCCATATCTTATTTTGTTTGGCTTTGAGAGGTGTGAGGATGAATGGATAAAGATCAAGGGCCTAACGCCTCACCTACTACTGGCAGCTTGTGCCCTACTAGTGACGAAATGGAAATCCATCACTGTCCCAAGTATGAGTGAATGGGTTAATGTAGCCTCAAATATATGCATTATGGAAAAGATAACGGCATCCCTTCATGGAAGTGCTACGAGTTGTGAGGCAACATGGATGGACTTTGTAAACAAACATATGTCGGGTGTATCAAGTTAATGTGTGGAAGTTTCTACGGGAGGTTACCCTGCCTTATGACCTGATCCGAATCAACCCGTACACTGTATACTGTATGATGATGTATTAAATGCAGACCGAAAGGAAATGGAAAAATGTGAAAAGAGATTTCCCCACTATGAGGGGTTCCCGAAACCCAAACCGCGACTGTCTAAAGCCTTCTTTACGCATGTCTCTTACACAAATTGTCTGACCCAAAGGGGGTGGAGGGTGGGAAGTGGGAAAAGTCGCTTTTGAAAACTCACAGTTCAAAGTTGTATAACTCCATGTGACCTTCACTTAACACCAATTGACAGTTTTTTCCTCCAACTCTGTTCTGTATTTTCTTGTATGCAATTTTTTTGT
>PGSH02003684.1:0-12870 GCA_002915635.3 Ambystoma mexicanum
TGGGGTGATGGGAGACATGAGTGGGGGCCTGGTGGAGGCTGCCCTACATGCTGGGGTGGGTGGGGTGGTGGGAGACATGAGTGGGGGCCTGGTGAGAGGCTGCCCCTGCACTGCTGGGGGTGGGGGTGGTGGAGACATGAGTGGGGCCTGGTGGAGGCTGCCCTGGTGGCTGGGGGGTGGGGGTGGTGGGAGACATGAGTGGGGCCTGGTGGAGGCTGCCCCTGGTGGCTGGGGGGGGGTGGTGGGAGACATGAGTGGGGGCCTGGTGGAGGCTGCCCCTGCACTGCTGGGGGTGGGGTGGTGGGAGACATGAGTGGGGCCTGGTGGAGGGTGCCCCTGTGGCTGGGGGGTGGGGGTGGTGGGAGACATGAGTGGGGGCCTGGTGGAGGCTGCCCCTGCACTGCTGGGGGTGGGGTGGTGGGAGACATGAGTGGGGCCTGGTGGAGGCTGCCCCTGCTGGCTGGGGGGGTGGGGTGGCTGGGAGACATGAGTGGGGCCTGGTGAGGCTGCCCCTGCTGCTGGGGGGGGGTGGTGGGAGACATGAGTGGGGGCCTGGTGGAGGCTGCCCCTGCACTGCTGGGGGGTGGGGTGGTGGGGAGACATGAGTGGGGGCCTGGTGGAGGCTGCCCTGCTGCTGGGGGTGGGGGTGGTGGGAGACATGAGTGGGGGCCTGGTGGAGGCTGCCCCTGCGGTGCTGGGGGTGGGGTGGTGGGAGACATGAGTGGGGGCCTGGTGGAGGCTGCCCCTGCACTGCTGGGGGGTGGGGTGGTGGAGACATGAGTGGGGGCCTGGTGGAGGCTGCCCTGCACTGCTGGGGGGGGGTGGTGGGAGACATGAGTGGGGCCTGGTGGAGGCTGCCCCTGACTGCTGGGGGGGGGGTGGTGGGAGACATGAGTGGGGCCGGCTGGTGGAGGCTGCCCCTGCACTGCTGGGGGGTGGGGGTGGTGGAGACATGAGTGGGGCCTGGTGGAGGCTGCCCCTGCACTGCTGGGGGTGGGGTGGTGGGAGACATGAGTGGGGGCCTGGTGGAGGCTGCCCCTGGTGGCTGGGGGGTGGGGTGGTGGGAGACATGAGTGGGGCCTGGTGGAGGGCTGCCCTGCACTGCTGGGGGGTGGGGTGGTGGGAGACATGAGTGGGGGCCTGGTGGAGGGTGCCCTGCGTGGCTGGGGGTGGGGTGGTGGGAGACATGAGTGGGGCCTGGTGGAGGGTGCCCCTGCACTGCTGGGGGTGGGGGTGGTGGGAGACATGAGGTGGGGGCCTGGTGGAGGCTGCCCCTGGTGGCTGGGGGTGGGGGTGGTGGGAGACATGAGTGGGGGCCTGGTGGAGGCTGCCCCTGCACTGCTGGGGGTGGGGGTGGTGGGAGACATGAGTGGGGGCCTGGTGGAGGCTGCCGCCTGGTGGGGGGGTGGGGTGGTGGGAGACATGAGTGGGGGCCTGGTGGAGGCTGCCCCTGCACTGCTGGGGGTGGGGGTGGTGGGAGACATGAGTGGGGCCTGGTGGAGGTGCCCTGCACTGCTGGGGGGTGGGGGTGCTGGGAGACATGAGTGGGGGCCTGGTGGAGGGTGCCCCTGCATGCTGGGGGTGGGGGTGGGGTAGACATGAGTGGGGCCTGGTGGAGGCTGCCCTTCACTGGCTGGGGGTGGGGGTGGAGGAGACATGAGTGGGGCCTGGTGGAGGGTGCCCCTGCAGCTGCTGGGGGGTGGGGGTGTGGGAGACATGAGTGGGGGCCTGGTGGAGGCTGCCCCTGCACTGCCTGGGGGTGGGGGTGGTGGGAGACATGAGTGGGGGCCTGGTGGAGGGTGCCCCTGGAATGCTGGGGGGTGGGGGGGTGGGAGACATGAGTGGGGGCCTGGTGGAGGGTGCCCCCTGGTGGCTGGGGGTGGGGGTGGTGGGAGACATGAGTGGGGGCCTGGTGGAGGCTGCCCCTGCACTGGCTGGGGGGGGGGGATAGGGGAGACATGAGTGGGGGCCTGGTGGAGGCTGCCCCTGCACTGCTGGGGGGTGGGGTGGTGGGAGACATGAGTGGGGCCTGGTGGAGGCTGCCCCTGCGATGCTGGGGGTGGGGGTGGTGGAGACATGAGTGGGGGCCTGGTGGAGGCTGCCCTGCTACTGCTGGGGGGTGGGGTGGTGGAGACATGAGTGGGGGCCTGGTGGAGGGTGCCCCTGCACTGCTGGGGGGTGGGGTGGTGGAGACATGAGTGGGGCCTGGTGGAGGCTGCCCCTGCACTGCTGGGGGGTGGGGGTGGTGGGAGACATGAGTGGGGGCCTGGTGGAGGCTGCCCCTGCACTGCTGGGGGTGGGGGTGGTGGGAGACATGAGTGGGGGCCTGGTGGAGGCTGCCCCTGTGCTGGGGGTGGGGGTGGTGGGAGACATGAGTGGGGCCTGGTGGAGGTGCCCCTGCACTGCTGGGGGTGGGGTGGTGGGAGACATGAGGTGGGGCCTGGTGGAGGGTGCCCTGCACTGCTGGGGGTGGGGTGGTGGGAGACATGAGTGGGGGCCTGGTGGAGGCTGCCCCTGGTGCTGGGGTGGGGTGGTGGGAGACATGAGTGGGGGCCTGGTGGAGGCTGCCCCTGCACTGCTGGGGGGTGGGGATGGTGGGAGACATGAGTGGGGGCCTGGTGGAGGCTGCCCCTGCACTGCTGGGGGTGGGGGTGGTGGAGACATGAGTGGGGGCCTGGTGGAGGGTGCCCCTGCACTGCTGGGGGGTGGGGTGGTGGGAGACATGAGTGGGGGCCTGGTGGAGGGTGCCCATGTGACTGGGGGGGTGGGGGTGCTGGGAGACATGGGTGGGGGCCTGGTGGAGGCTGCCCCTGCATGCTGGGGGGTGGGGGTGGTGGGAAACATGGAGTGGGGCCTGGTGGAGGGTGCCCTCGCTGGCTGGGGGGGTGGGGGTGGTGGGAGACATGAGTGGGGGCCTGGTGGAAGGTGCCCCTGCACTGCTGGGGGGTGGGGTGCTGGGAGACATGAGTGGGGGCCTGGTGGAGGCTGCCCTGGTGCTGGGGGGGTGGAGGTGATGGGAGACATGAGTGGGGGCCTGGTGGAGGCTGCCCCTGCACTGCTGGGGGGTGGGGGTGGTGGGAGACATGAGATGGGGGCCTGGTGGAGGCTGCCCCTGCACTGCTGGGGGGTGGGGGTGGTGGGAGACATGAGTGGGGGCCTGGTGGAGGCTGCCCCTGCACTGCTGGGGGGTGGGGGTGGTGGGAGACATGAGTGGGGCCTGGTGGAGGGTGCTGCCTGCCATGGATTGCTGGGGCGGGGGTGGTGGGAGACATGAGTGGGGCCTGGTGGAGGCTGCCCCTGCACTGCTGGGGGGTGGGGGTGGTGGGAGACATGAGTGGGGGCCTGGTGGAGGCTGCCCCTGCACTGCTGGGGGTGGGGTGGTGGGAGACATGAGTGGGGCGCCTGGTGGAGGGCTGCCCCTGCCTGCTGGGGGGGTGGGGGTAAGGGACATGAGTGGGGGCCTGGTGGAGGCTGCCCCTGCACTGCTGGGGGGTGGGGGTGGTGGGAGACATGAGTGGGGGCCTGGTGGAGGCTGCCCCTGCACTGCTGGGAGGTGGGGGTGATGGGAGACATGAGTGGGGGCCTGGTGGAGGCTGCCCCTGCTGTGCTGGGGGGGGGGGGTGGTGGGAGACATGAGTGGGGGCCTGGTGGAGGCTGCCCCTTCACTGCTGGGGGGTGGGGTGGTGGGAGACATGAGTGGGGGCCTGGTGGAGGTGCCCCTGGGATGCTGGGGGGTGGGGTGGTGGGAGACATGAGTGGGGGGCCAGGTGGAGGGCCCCTGCACTGCTGGGGGTGGGGGTGGTGGGAGACATGAGTGGGGGCCTGGTGGAGGCTGCCCCTGGATGCTGGGGGTGGGGGTGATGGGGAGACATGAGTGGGGGCCTGGTGGGAGGCTGCCCCTGACTGCTGGGGGGTGGGGGTGGTGGGAGACATGAGTGGGGCCTGGTGGAGGCTGCCCCTGCACTGCTGGGGGGTGGGGTGGTGGGAGACATGAGTGGGGGCCTGGTGGAGGCTGCCCCTGCACTGCTGGGGTGGGGGGTGGTGGGAAGACATGAGTGGGGGCCTGGTGGAGGCCTGCCCCTGCACTGCTGGGGGGTGGGGTGGTGGGAGACATGAGTGGGGCCTGGTGGAGGCTTGCCCTGGACGGCTGGGGGTGGGGGTGGTGGAGACATGAGTGGGGCGGTGGAGGGTGCCCTGCACTGGCTGGGGGGTGGGGGTGGTGGGAGACATGAGTGGGGGCCTGGTGGAGGCTGCCCCTGCATGCTGGGGATGGGGGTGGTAGGGGAGACATGAGTGGGGCCTTGGTGGAGGGCTGCCCTGCATGCCTGGGGGGGTGGGGGTGGTGGGAGACATGAGTGGGGGGCCTGGTGGAGGCTGCCCCTGCACTGCTGGGGATGGGGGTGGTGGGAGACATGAGTGTGGGCTGCCTGGTGGAGGATCCCGCTGGTGGCTGGGGGTGGGGGTGGTGGGAGACAATGGATGGGGGCCTGGTGGAGGGGTGCCCCTGCACTGCTGGGGGGGTGGGTGGTGGGAGAACATGAGTGGGGCCTGGTGGAGGCTGCCCCTGCAGCTGCTGGGGTGGGGTGGTAGGTGGACATGAGTGGGGCCTGGTGGAGGTGCCCTGGCGGCTGGGGGTGGGGTGGTGGGAGACATGAGTGGGGGCCTGGTGGAGGCTGCCCCTGTGGCTGGGGGGTGGGGTGGGGGAGACAATGAGTGGGTGCCTGGTGGAGGGTGCCCCTGGACTGCTGGGGGTGGGGTGGTGGAAGACATGAGTGGGGGCCTGGTGGAGGATGCCCCACAAGCTGGGGGTGGGGGTGCTGGGTGACATGAGCAGGTAGTGCAGGGTACTCCCCTGTGTGTGTTGCCTGCAGGCCTGAGGGTTACAGAAGATACCTGGAGCACACAGCCAAAATCGCGTTTAGATTTTCCCGCGTACCCCCAACACGTGCCAGCCAAATCACGTTGGAACTTCCCCGCACCCCTGAAATACACGTACACGGCCAATTCGCTGTGGAACTCCGCTCACCCCTGTAATCACTACACGTCCAAATGGCGTGTCGAACTTTCCCGCGCACCCTGAAATACACGTACCACCTGCCAAATCGCGTGTGACTTCCGCAAAACCCCGGAAATCACCAACCGACAAAACGCGTGTGGAACTTCCCGCGCACCCCTGTTAATCCGCATACCCCTGCAAATCGTGTGTGAAACTTCCCCGCACCCTGAAATCCACGTACCCGGTCAAAATCGCAGTGTGGAACTTCCCGCACACCCCTGAAATCCACGTACCCGGCCAAATCGCGTGTAGAAATTCCCGCACACCCCTGAAATCCACATACACGGCCAAATCGCGTGTGAGACTTCCCGCGCACCCCGGTATACACGCACACGTATTTTTTGTCAGCGGGTGTCCATGTTTGTGGGTACCCTTTGCACGTCATTTGTCCTGGAGGGCCACAGTATGGACATTCATTCATGGCAGTATATAGAGGTGCTATTTGTTGGCGCACCTTTTGGCGCGCATTTCTTCCAGCGCGCAGAGACACTACCACCTGCTTTCTTGTGGCGGTCGTGTTTTGGCCTGTGCGCTGGTTTGAGCGTGCGCTTTTTTGCCCTATTCTATTCCATGAATTACGTGTTGTAGGCGAGCGTGTGGGCGTTCCGCGCACTTGTCCCTTGTACTTCCACCGTGATGCTCACATTTTGCAAGTTGTCCCCATCCGAGTGTACGCCCCCGGTTTCCGCCTACTTTTTGTTGCGTGCGCCGCGCTATGTGCGATTTTCGCTGTGGCCTGTGCGATTTTCGGCTGTGACCTGGCGCACGCAGTTAGATGGCCTGTGCGCCAACGTGCGCCGCGCGCACTTTTTTATCGCACATCTGATGGTTTTCTCGCGCGCGGCCTTCCATGTATCGATGTGCGCTGCTTTTCGTGCGATTTTCGCACTTGCACTGCGATATTCGCAATTCCACTGCGATTCGCACGTTTTTGGCCTCTTGCGCTGCGCTAATTATTCCATGAATCGGCCTGTGAGTATGCTAACATTTCAAATACTGATGCAGGGTGGTGGCGGCACATTGTAATAGCGCGATGTTAAGGCGATACATTAAACACACAATGGGTCATGATGGGTTGCGACAGGATCTTGCTAGCCAGTTCGTGCTGAGCAGTTTTGGGACAGTTCTGTGGTGTGCAGAGTGAGCGTTTGGAGGCGTCTGGGTTAATTTCTTGTGGTGTATGGCAGTCAGCCCACAAGGAGTTGTGCATAGTCAAAAGGAGGTCAACGAAGGGCAGCATGCAACTTTACGAAAGCTGGAACGACCCTCGATGTGCTTCGGTGGGTGATCGTAGGTGTCTGTGGCTGGCAAGTTAGTGTCCAGGAGAGCTCGGCTCGGGTGCTTGGTGTGTTGGCGTGTGTTTTGGGAGCGGCATAGTAGATGCTGTGCTAGGCAGGGATGGGAAGGTATGTGGAAGGGAAACCGAAGGTTAACTTACAGCAGGATTGTTCTCCTCACTTCTCCAGGCTTAGACAGGATCAGACAGGTGATTGCCTTGGTGGTCAGGGCCTTAGTGGGAGTGGCCGGATTCGCCTGCCGGTGAAACACAATTGGGCTATGATGCTGATGGCAGCTAATCGGCAGCAGGATTCTGGCAGCAGGGAGTATGCTATGTTCCCTATGAAAAAAGGTGACCTGCCAAAATATCTTCAACTCATTCCGTGCAACAAGGCTCGCACTAAGTACCTTCGATTTCGTCTTGACCAGGTGCCTGCACTCAAAGGTATTGGCTATTGGAATAAGCAACACGTTCCAGTCCTGAACTGTCATTTTTGGAAAGGTCCTTCCACATTGTAAACTTTAAGGCATCTGGTTACTTCCAGTCTTATCATGAACAATACTAGGAATCAACATTTTAAATAAACCATCTCAATGGGCTTCAATGTTTTAGGAGATATGTTCTGGTCACCCCTTAGTGGGGTGACAACATCCCATTAATCTTTTCCCTGTACCAATTTCTTGTGGAGGTTTTGGTGAGTATTGACTCTTGATTGTTGAACTTGGGTTTTATGTCTTAAATTGCCCAAACTTAGTTAGGTCCACGGCAAATGTTTGATATGCTTGTAATTTGAAACTTAATTTGATTAGTTTGTTGTGTACTTTATCTGTGTATATGCTTGTTTAATGCTACATATTTATGTTTTCTTTACGTGTTTGTAAATATTGTAAAATATTAAATGTTTTCTTGTAAACCAAAACACAATAAAAAAAGAGAAAGAAATGTGAACACAATTGCCGTTTTAAGTATTTTTCAAATCAAGGAATAGACATTTGTCAACAGCTTTCCATAATAAACCTGGCCACGACATGGCAAAAGTCTGAAAATGATGCAAATACCCAACCTAATCATGTCACTGTGTCACAAATACCTATCTAATAATGTACACACATTCAAACTATTACCTTTGTTAGTCCTTGTTTCTAACACGTTGTAAATGCCAAGAACTCATTCAAACACATGCATCTGTCTATTTCAATTACAAGACGAATCAATTAGGCATTAAGTCTCAGACAACTATTTAAAAATAACAATGGCAGGGAATATTTACTATACAATTGAAGTTTACTCAAAATCAGTATTTGCTAAGTGCTGCCATAATAGACCTGGAAACAACATAGAAACAACCTCCAGAAAATGATGTAAATACCCAACCCTATGAAGTCACAGTCTCACAAAGAACAGATGCAAGAGTATACAACTGTCTTATGTCAATTACAAGAAATCTTTTACCTGAACAAATGTGACATTAAGTCTCAGAAGACATCTAAAAAATAACACTGGAACGTCTTATACCACACTTACATTGTGGCATGGGAGGATATATCAGGGGCAACGCGTTTCTCTCATAAGCAAGACAACGCAAAGCAGCACAGGTTTAAATCCCGGTCTCACACTTAGCAACTGGTTTCCGGTATTAAGGGCGTTATAAAAGAACAATGATAATGGTACTACAAAATAGAAGTAGCTAGAAATCAAGCAATGCACTTTTCCAGATAACTGCCTATTTGGAACTGTCAACGCATGTAAACTGCTGCAACATTGTGCAAGTACCCAATCATATGATGGCACTGCCTCACAAATGTGAGATTGTATCAATTCTGACAATCTCATTAATTATTAGGTATGTTGGATCGCTTAGGACCATGCTTAAGGTTTCTTTGTGTTGTTGCTTCGATATTCGAGACAAATGTTCTTTTTCTCAAAAACAGTTAAACCATGTACTGCCAGTCAAAAATACATGTTATGTTACTTTGCATTTATATAGCGCTTTATGTATCATTGGTATAATCTCAAAGCGCTGGTAGGTTGAACGCCCTCAGGAACCGTAGTTCAAGTCAGTTGAGAGAGAGAGCGAGTCGTAAGGTGCGTGGGTGCACCAGATATGTGTGCAGCTGGTGTGGCACTTGCATGATAGGTGCTTCTTAGTGGTAGGTGTGGTGGTTGGGAGGTCAAGAATGTGTGTTAATTCTGGAAGGTTGACACGCAGACTGATTTCTGGCTGCGTTAGGCCTGAGGCGACGTTTAGGCTAGCGGTGTGTGCTCAGCTAGCTGTGCTTAATTAGGATGTTGAGGAGTAAGAGGCAGGTTTAGTATGAGAACAGCTATACCAGAGAATCTCTGTGTTCTAGTTGAGTGGTGGTGTATAGGAGAGAGTAAGCCTGGTAGTGTGATATGGATGTTTTCAATAAGGCCATTCCATCCACTCGGTCCATTCCACCCACTCAATCCGCTCAGTCTGTTCCGTGCTCTCCATCCGTTCCATCCACTCTATCCGTCCCATCCACTCTATCCATTCCATCCACTCCATCCATTCCATCCATTCCATGCATTCCGTCCACTCCATCCGATCCGTCCACTTCATCCACTCCATCTGATCCATCCACTCCATCCACTCCATCTGATCCATGGCCACTCCATCCGTCATCCAATGTACTCCATCGGCTTCCATGTTACGCCATCCATTACTCAATCCGAGTCGCGAGTGTCAGAATCGCTATCCACGTCCGATCCGTCCATCCATCGTCCAATGGGCATGCATAAGCCGATCCATGCGATGCCATCCTACGATGCATCGACTCCATCTCGATCCATCCACTCCATCCGATCCACTCCTTCCGATCCATCCACTCAATCCGATCCATCAGATCCATCCACTCCATCCGTTCCATCCATTCCATGCATTCCATCCGATCCATCCGATCCATCCACTGCATCCACTCCATCCACTCCATCCGATCCATCCACTTTATCCACTCCATCCAATCCATCCACTCCATCCGATCCATCCACTCCATCTGATCCATCCACTCCATCCATTCCATGCACTCCATCCATACCATCCACTCCATCCACATCTCCATAAGCTGTCCACACTATTGTTTGCTCATACATTTCATCTAAATTAATATTGAAACACTGAAACAATCTGGATAGCCAACGTCTTTAGCAGCATGTTCTGTCATTCTTTACATCACTACTAACACCTTGCATATACAAATTCCATCACACTATTAAAAAAAACACACTCATAATCTAAGGAAGCAATTGAAGAAGAAACACAATGGGCCTCATTACAAGGTTGGAGCTCCGGTAATAACGGTACCGGTAAGGCAATACCGGCATACATTACCGGGCCGTTGTATTAGGACCCTAATTACTACCGGCATCGACAGGGATCCGCTGTGGTCGTGCACCACCATACCGGTTTGCGTGCGAGCGCGCAGGGGCTGTGCCAGTAACACTGGCATGCCGCAAGGAAGAGGACATTACGAGTAGCACAGACATGCAAATACCGGTAAGAAGGGCCAACATGATGCTAGCAATACTGTCATCGCGGATCACCCGTTAACATCAATCTGCTGTGTTCCCAACTGCCACAGGTGCACACAATCAGCACAGGTGGAGGCAATGGAGTGTGGGCCAACACAAAAGGAGCACACCCACACACCACACCCCTTTCCACACCAAAATGATCCCCTTTGCTGTTGCAATTTTGGGGCTGCAGAACATGCCTGCACTGCTACTCCATGAGCAGCAACTACAAAAGCCACTACAGAGGAGATGCAGGAGGAGAAGGAAGGTGAGACAGGCCCAGCAAGTCCCAACTGTGCAGGCAGTGGTTCCACGGAGGCAGGCACCAATCCCTCAATCAGGGAGAGTCCATTCAACCTAACCCCTGTGCAGATACACACCTTGTACCGCCTGGCCCGGGACACCATCACCTCTATTGTGGACATGATGCACAACGACATAGTCAGCCTGATTGAAATCCGCACTGCCATCCCGCTTCAACTGAGGGTAGTGTCTGTGCCCCACTTCCTGGCCACAGGCACCTACCAGCACACAGTTGGGCAGCTGCATGGCATACCACAACCTTGTTTTTCACGCATGCTGAACCAAGTGCTGGATGCCCCCCTTGAAGCACACAAGGGTAGATATATCCCTACCACGGACTGCCCAGGAGGTGAATGACACAAAAATTGATTTCCATGCACTGACAGGCATGCATAATTGCATTGGTGCCCTCAACTGCACCCATGTGGAATTGGTGGTCCCTCATGCCATGGAGGTGGTATACCGCAATCGTAAGCTATACCACTACATCAATGTGCAGATGCTATGTGACTCCAGCAAGATGATCACACATTGCTGTGCCCGATACCCGGGATCAACTCAGGATGCAATGGTGCTGCAGAACTTCACGCTACCCCGCTAAATGGAGCGACATGCTGCACAACATGTCTGGCTGCTGGGTAAGTCGGCTGACAGGCCCATTGTAGTGAAATGGGTGGGGAGAGAAATGCATATACCACTTGGTTGAGTCTGGGGGGGAGAGATTCATATACCATCTGCGTGAGACTGGGGGGAGATGCATATACCACCTGGGGTGAGTCTGGGGGGGATGCATATACCACCTGGGTGAGTCTGGGGGGGAGACATGCATATACCACATGGGTGAGTCTGGGGTGGTGACTGTACACTGTCTATACTCTTGAACACTCTGCCCCTAAACAACCCAACCTGGAAATGACACTGAATATGTCATCCACCTTCCTCTGGCAGCACAGCAATGCCAAAATGTCAGACTAGCAAGCAGCCCACACCACTCATCATCTCCACTGCACATCATCAAACCGTACCCTCAGCAACACAATTCAGCGACATGCAGCCAGTAAGCAAAATATGCATGACCGCAGCAAAGCACCACACAAGTCATGCATTCATGAGTGTGCATCGATAAATCCCACACAGGGAATTGACTGATTGTCAGTGGCCCTCCACCACAGTAGTGCTGCATGCCACCACAGCCAAATGAACAGATGAATGACAACGCAATGACAAACTTGTGACAAGACTGCTAGTAGACTTACCTACCAACTAGTCAACATCACCTATATGAGTGTGATTTGAGTCGAAGGCATCCACAGTACATGAGTACCACCATGCAAGTGGACACCCTGCATCATCAAAGCCCACACCTGTGAACCATACCACTCAACACATTGTGGCATATTCACATGTATGCCGACGTCCCGGGACATGTGCATGGTGTCATCAAATTGCTGAAAGCATGAGAGTGCAACGTACATGTGACATGGTAGACATCAGTCTAAAGCACCAAACATTGGCCAACATGATATTTGTCACATCACCTGGCACACATCCCTCACTGGTGCCTGTTAGGGAGAATTCTCTGTTTAGGCTGAATGTCCTAACCTAGTGAATCCCCCAGCAGCTTTGCTGGATTTCTGGAGTTTGTTTTTTTCCATCCTGCCAAGAGTGTGACTCTTTTTCTCCCACTCTTGGACATGAATGTGTGTAATTCCTTTGAATGTCAATGTGTTCTATGGGCTATGGGGTCTTTTACTCCATAGGGTCTCATATGTTTTTCTATGTGTGTTACACCGCACCCTCCGTGCCGTAAAACTGGGGCGTCCCATCATAGACTCCATACCCGGGGACTGACTACTGTCTCCCCGGGCATGTAAAGTCACCATTGGCTTTACTAGACCTAAATTTACTAACAGCACTAGTACAAACCATCCTATTGTGGACGTGCTAGTAGGGGTAATTCGATTACTCCTGGGTCTGTTATTCGAGGGGGCACTGTCCCGTCCCCCCTCGTCGAGTTTGGCTGGTGGCAGTGGAAACTACTTGTTATATTCGACCCCGAATATAACCCTATGGGATTCTTCCCATTGTTGGAGATTAATACCTTTTTCCCGTTAATCTCTAACATACCACCGGTTTACTTATCTTAAATAAGTCTATCGGATGGTACTTTCTGCCAGAACTTGGTTTTTAAAATGGCGTCTGTGTTTGTCTCTGTGACTCCTAAACCAAAGGTTGAGCCCTTTGTTCCACTTTTGGCAGGCTTCTGTACAGAGACCTCAAAGTGGTGCCATTCTGTCTGGGTTACCACAGGGGTGTGGGAGGGGTTTTAGGCACCCTGGACTGAGTTGCCTTGCCAACTCCGGTCGCACTCTGGTGTGATTGGCCCAAGTGGTGAGCCTCCCCGCTCACCACTTAGCGTGTTTTGATTGACAGCTAGGCTGAATGAATGGGGGTTTTCTGCATAAAAGCAGGACTTTTTGGACTGGATCTTCAGAAGTCGCCACAGGACCTAAGAATCCGACGAGGGTAAAGCTGAGCCGACCTGCAACGACGACACCTCCGGTGGAGCCCTGCTGAACCGACTCACCACTTCCCGACGACAGAGGAGATCTCCCTGCCGGAGAGTCTCTTCCCCTGACTGGTGGGAACAACCAGTCCCCTTTGCTTTTTCTTCGCCTCAGGACGAGTGGTCGAATTG